>MU151095.1:12442-133026 GCA_015584085.1 Macrolepiota fuliginosa MF-IS2 | reverse complement strand
TGCGGACATTGCAAGAACAGATGAACAAGCCAGATATGGACAAAGACGTCATGGCTCTACTCCGAGGACAATATGACGAATTAGAGAGGCAGAGACGAGATTTGCTGAGGGACGTGGACGTACTGCGAGTGCCAATAAAGAAGAAACTGCGCGAAGCCCTTACCAGCATCCCTCCGCGTTATCTCAGATGGTTCAAACAGGAACCCCAATCCCAAACCCCTCCGCCGAGAGCGCTCACACATCCCGAACCCACATCTCCTCCAGCTGCCGCTCTTCCCCTTCCGAATCCATCACGAGCCCCCAGTTACCAACACGATGAATCACCCCCTGCAGGTCACCCTCTCCCGTCTGCGGGCCACTCCTCAGTCCGCGACCAAATAGAAACCAAACAAGGGGCGCGCCCATCAACTCAACAACAACCTCCGATAACTCGCCCTCCAGGCGGCGGCCAGAAGTTGTTACCTTCGCAGCCGCCCCCACCCGTTCCTGATCATACAGATGAGCGCCCACCCGAACTAGCTTCTCTTTCCCCAACCCTTGGGCCCACTACGGTCCCTCCTGACCCTTCCGCCACTACAACTACTGCCCTGGTTATGGATAATGGCGTTACAAAACTCCACAATCCACGCGACACCAAGTCGGAAGGACAGACCTCGTTGAGGTTCCCCTCCTCCCCTGGCCCGGACTCATCGCTTTCCCAACAGACTCCACATCACCCTGGTTCTGTTCTCGCGCAGAATAAAACGTCTACGAAGGCTGCAATCAGATCTTCTGCACCAGAACCTCAATTTCGAGGATCTCTTGACGCCGGCGCCCCTCCTCGCCCACCCATCCTGAATAACGTCACCCTCGCTCACAGTGGTACCCGACAGAACGAACAGCAACCGGTGTCAAACCCACCGCTGAAGGGAGCCCTTGAAGCTACGGCTCCTCTGCCTTCCCACACCATCAACGCACCTCCCATTCAATCCCCATCACCTCCGGTCGTTGGAGCCCAGATCTTTGGAGATGTCCAGGCGCGCTCCGCATCTGGTTCGCCTCACGAGGTATCTCGCCCAGTTCAAGAACCTTCAAGCGAGGCCAAAAGCCATCAGGCATCTGGAGGGGTGCACCCACCGAAAATTGCTAGAGAAACGGTCCCCGTCCGCCAACCTTCGTATACCTTGCTGTCGCCTCAGCCCACACTTAACCCTGTCCTCCCACCCCACGTCCTACCGTCATCAGCTTCCTCCTCCTCCTTGTCTCTTGCGCCTAAATCTGCTCAGGCACCTGTGCTTTCCACCAATACACCCCCTTCTAAAGGACCCCGCAACCCAAAAAGAAGTGCCAACAATCACAACAGGTCACTTGACGCAACCTCCAGCACAAGAAATGTTCCCCAGGTCCCGGCTGTCGTCGCATCCTCCAGACCTTCATTAGATTCATCTCAGCACATCAGCCGGGGCGGACTCTCCGACACTAATCGTCCTCCAACCCAGGAGCAGCTGCACCCTACGGTTACGCCCATACAGGCGCCCGTTCGTCATCCTTCACACACCCCTCCTGACTCTGCAGCACCGCCTCCAGTCGAAACGGAAAGTGAATCAGAACTAATGGAGTCGCAAGAGCCGAAGAGGTCGATAATGAACATGGTCTGGGGGTGGACGCGATGACCGGCCACAGATCAGCTACTCTAGTTTTTCTGCAAACCAATTCCCGTCGATACTTTCGCCTCTCTTGATTGCTACTCATCCGCTTTATCGCTTGTTCAATCAAACGTTCAAATATCCAATACAGAATATGTAACCCTTATAACTTTAGTAGGCTTCGTGATATCCCATTCCCCATGTTACCTACCCTCTCCCCCAAATCGCAATCACAGCTGACGCATCGATGATAAGCGCTTAAGCTACACCCAGGAGGGAAATGATCCTATTTTCTAAAACCATACCATGAGAGCTGTATTCTGGGTTGAGATCCTCCGATGCTAGATGAGATCTGTTACACGTTCTGCGGTGATTAGTCCCTCGAGGCTATCGCGTTGCAATAGAAGGGTAAACGCCTCGTGCTCTGCTCAGCACCGCAGAGGACCAAATCACCAGGTACGGGTATAACAGGAGAGTGTTGTTCGCCACTGACTTCAAAACAAGTTTTTCAATACTCTACTATGGCCACGGCGGAGGTCATCAATGCGATCCAGGCTGTCCGGAGTGACGACATCATCATTGCGTAGGAATCCATTCGATGACTGAGCCTGCGGAAGTCACTTATGCCCTGATTTTATAGGTTTATGGGTCCTACTGGGTCGGGAAAAAGTTATGTGAGCAGACCCACTGATCGTCCAGGGCGGGATTCAAAACTCACTGCACTCCGAAACCTAGTTCATTGACCTCCTCACCGGTCAACTTGGTAGAAGTTCCCAGCGCTCTGGGAGCGCTCTGAAGTCCGTCACCAATCATGTCCAGGCTACACGGGTTAAACATTCAAAATATGGGGATCGACTCGTCCTCGTCGACACACCCGGCTTCGATGATACCAGTAGATCTGATATGGAAATCTTGATGATGATTAGTGAATGGTTACAAAAGACGTAGGTTATGGCCAGTCGATGAGTTGAGTGATGTATTGACAACGGCATGTAGATACGAAAGAGATGTCAGGCTCAGCGGGCTTATCTATCTTCATCGCATCACCGACAACCGTATGGCTGGGAGCCCACTCAAGAACCTCCGTATGTTTGGTGAGCTATGTGGCGACGTTGCGATGAACAAGGTCATCCTCGTATCGAATATGTGGCAAAAGGTCAAACCTGAGGTTGGCGTTGCGAGGGAGAGCGAGCTTCGAGACAAGTTCTGGAAGATTCTCTTGGACAAGGGGTCGAGAGTTGATCGCCTCGGGAATGCAGAGCCGAAAGAAGCATGGAGGATCATCGAGCAATTGGTCAAGCAGAAGGACGACAGAGGGGTAGTATTGTTGCAAGAAGAACTGGTCGAGCTTGAGAAAAAGCTCAACGAGACACAGGCCGGTAAGACATTGTATACAGCACTCCAGAAGGCCCTCGACTCCCAAAGAGAAGCCTTGAAGTCATTACTCGCCCAACTAGAAAATTCGAGTGACCCTGCTT
This sequence comes from Macrolepiota fuliginosa MF-IS2, assembly GCA_015584085.1. Lineage (NCBI taxonomy): Eukaryota > Fungi > Basidiomycota > Agaricomycetes > Agaricales > Agaricaceae > Macrolepiota > Macrolepiota fuliginosa. The sequence continues at coordinate 129,923 of MU151095.1, read as the reverse complement.
TGACGAAAGAATTGAAGAAAGAACAACAGAAAATTGAGCGAGAGTTTCAGAAAACGTTCGATGAGGTGAAAAGGCTGAAGGTCCCATTCGGACGACGGATCCTAGCGTTCTTTTTTGGGAAAAGAGCCCGTGCGGTGAGTCCTGCTCGGTCGAGCTTTAGGCTTTTATTGACCCACTTTCTAGAAAGGAGTCAAGGTTGCGAACTCTTGATGCTTGGAACCCAGACTCTCCTATTTATTGGTTTGCCACTTACGTGTTCTCGCGCATCTGAAAAGTATTTCGCGGAACTTCTCCTTCTACCATGCAATTTCCGTTGTCGAACCATCTGTACTACCGAAATCGATGTATTTCCGATTTCCACGACCATCCACGCGGACTAAGTAGGCTACGTAGTTCTTTGAATGACACGCTCTCAAATAAAGTAGGCCAGCTTGGCGTAGATGCGTCGTCACAAGCTGTGGACATGGCGCACATAAACAAGTCCCATGAAGCGTCTCAGTCTCGACTTCGCAGCGTGGCGGTCTATGTATAACCTTGCAGTGACTGCAGATCGATGAGATCATCATCAGTGATTCATGCCAACTTCGACCTGGAGGCAACCGCGCTGCAATAGGTCCGGAATGCCTCATGGCAGATTTGAGGTTCATGGTAGAAACCCCAAATGCACCCTTACTTTTGATATAACTACCAGAGGGTCCATTCATTCTCTGGCAATACCAATCGCTTCCCAATAATCGCTATGGCGGAAATGCTCAACGCGGTTAAGGCTATTCAGAAGGACGATATCATCATCGCGTATGAGTCTGTTCCAGAACATATCACTCTCTCCTGCTTATATTTTGTCCAAGATTCATGGGTCCTACGGGGGCAGGAAAAAGCTACGTGCGTATTCTATGCTCATGTTTTGTAGAACGAGGACTTAGGTGCATCTCTAGTTCATCGATCTCCTCACTGGTCAACGGGGTAAACGTGCTGGAGCCTCGCTGAAATCCGTGACCAGTCAGATACAGGCCACTCGTATCAAACGTTCCAGGTGGGACGACAAAATTGTCCTCGTCGACACGCCTGGATTCGACGATACCACCAAATCCGATATGGAGATCCTCCAGATGATCAGTGATTGGTTGCGAAAGACGTGAGTCGTGTATATTTCACAGTGGATGGTTAGCTCAAAGTGTTTAGGTACGAGAGGGATGTCAAGCTTACCGGACTCATCTACCTTCATCGCATCACCGACAACCGAATGGCCGGGTCGCCACTCAAGAATCTCCGTATGTTTGGGGAACTTTGCGGCGATGTTGCGATGAACCAAGTCATTCTCGTATCAACCATGTGGGAGAAGATGAGGGCCGACATCGGAGCAGGGAGGGAAGCTGAACTGAAGGACAAGTTCTGGAAGCCTCTTATCGAAAGGGGGTCGGGAGTTGCTCGCTTAGAGAAGAGCGACTCAACGGAAGAAGCGTGGAGCATTGTCGAGAAATTGATCAAGCAGAAGGAGGAGAGGGAGGCAGTATTGTTGCAGGAGGAGTTGGTCGAGCTCGGGATCAAACTAAACGAAACACAGGCCGGAAAGACGCTCTACACGGGGCTCCAAAGACTTCTCGCAGATCAGAGGGAGTCGCTGAGATCATTACTCGCCCAAGTTGAGAAGTCAGATGACCCAGCGCTGACGAAGGAACTAAAGAAGGAGTATGCAAGGATTGAAGACCAGTTCCAGAAAACCTTTGAAGAGGTGAAGAAGCTGAAGATCCCACTCGGCAGACGGCTTATGGCCTTCTTCTTTGGAAAGAAGGCGAGAGCGGTAGGGTTTTCCTGGTCACCATACTCGATATATATTGACCCTTGTTTCTATCGTAGAAAGCGGTCAAGGTTGCGAATTGAGCTTGAAGACCCACATATTATTGCACTTGAAGTCGACTCCTTAAGCAAGTTTGGTTATCTCGGCAGAACTAGCAACTTATCCCAGACTACATCACGACAATTCGTTTGTTCATCTATGTTTTCTCTAAATCTGAACGTAAATCATAATTTACTCGGCTGAGAAAATTTACCATCGTTTCTATGAACCTGAGTCCAAAAGGAAGTCCTTAATCAAATACTGCAGATCATTTTCCTCCACTTTTCTTCCATTGCGCAGGTCGTTGTGATGATCTGACCGGGAAGCCACCCAGACCGGGATAGGTATATCATTCTGACTCGCAGCGTTTCCCCGAATGCTCCTACTTGTCCAAGTTGTATGACATGCGTAACAGAGATTCGAAGCAACTGGGCCTGTGTGGGTGGGCCTTGAGTCACCTGAAGATCCACCTTCTAGATTCATGTGAGGTGGGGACATAATGTCCGGACCGAGGTCACGATATGACCGAATTGATATCTTATGTTTCCACTCTTGAATGCCGGATTGGACAGGTCTGGCGATAGTTGAGTGTATCTAACACAAAAAGTGACGTCATGCACACCTTTCACAAAACAGGCATTTTGTATTAGTACTCTCCTTCGTTGTCAGTTTGTTACACGTTCTTGCAATCGCGGAAACTGTCGAAGGGTAGTCCTTTTCAAGTCCCACGATAAAATCTGAGATTCGATCAGCAGGATATATGGGTTAGGCCCAAACAACACACCTCGGGTCAAGGCACTTATATCTTGACGGCCACCTGAATAGCGATGTTTTCCAATGACCGTCAGGTCATTCCACCACGCCCAAAGAGTACATTCTTTCGTGCCAACTTCTCGCAGAGGACGAACCAATCTCACGGTCCTATCGGTCCCGTCTTCATTGTTATCTGACCACTCTTCTTGAGCCTCCTCTTTTATGGAATATCCTCCTCCCTGGGATATAGACGATATCAGTGATATTGAGAGGGAAGTTAATGATGTTCCAAGGAGAAGATGTGAAGCATGGGTCGATACGGCGGTGTAGAGGAGAAGAACACGGACGAGTGCCTGGATACCACTTGCTACGGCTGTTTGGGTTGGCAGGGAAGCGATGTAAGCGTTAAGCGCTGATGAAGGCGAGGTTCGATTTGACGAAAGGAGCTTCAGAAACATGTCTGCACTGATGTGAATAAGAAGTCGTTAAACTTGGATGATACAGACCTTCATTAATGATATCAAGACCAGTGGGGTGAACAAAGTCAGGGCCCCCTACACTTCGCCACCATTTTTGATCAAACGCATCCTCGAGTCTAAGAGGTAAATACTCAAACACGGCGCCGTAGCTCTCTACAACACCCCGTATGCGACAGCTTTCGCCTTGAACCTGCGAGTATTTGAATTTCAATAGGCTCTCCCTGCGAACGCAATTACGAGCATACCTCGGTTAAAACACTGGACGTGTCAATATGTGCGACGACGACCTTGGGCCATGGACAGCCACCATTGGGGTTCTGGTCTCCATCTTGTCGTTCGCGAGGGGCCAAATATGTTTTTTGCACTAAGTCAAGGAGCACAGTCGAGCCTAAACCACCAGAAAAGCCGATCAATAAATTTCCAGATGCCTTTAAACCCTTTCGACGATGTAGGTCCAGAGTTGGATTCACATGAGGTTCGAGCGTCCGTCTGAAACGGAGAGAAATCAAAGGGAAGAAACAGTCTCTAAAGAAGTTCATAAGAATCTGAAGGACAAGAAATAAATCAAGCGTACTTGCAATAAACTGCGTGGCGAATCACGATGTTCCCAGTTTTTGATTTGCATTTGACGCAGGCCTTTGACCGGTCATACTTCGGCCGCCCTATGAAGTCGAAAAATCGGAGAGGAGTTATACCAAAAGGCATAGCACTACTCACGAGTCATTAATGCATCTGCTTCAGCATTAGGATTACCACAGGATGACATGGTGGTGGCCAATGCCAGAGGGTTTCTTGGGGCTTCCTGATCGGGAATAAACCTAAAGGGGTAGTTGATCGATCTGGGTCATACTTAGCATCATGGCTTCAACTATCAAACCACAAAGAGGTGTTCAGTCACCGCAACGTCGGAAAGCTCATTTAAACCTTTTCCTCCTAACAACCACCATTACGGCGCTCGCCGTATATGTTTTCCACGACCTCTTGACGGAATACACACTATGCTCACCGACTGGCCGAGTTTATACTGTAGATGAAGCTCAACCAGAAGTCCAATGCATATCTATTCGGAACGATCGAATTCTACGCGTCGGTGCCCACAGTACGTTTTGCTACTTGTGCATACTCATATTCTTTTGAGATTGACGCGACCCGAAGGCGATGTCACTACAATCACTGTCAACGTCCCTGTTTTGAAGCGGAGCTTTTTCGTCAAAAGACCTCGAGTTTCTTATGTCGGTTCTGCTGATATTATTGTGCCAGGACTAACAGGTGCGTCCTCATTTGAACTATTTCCGGTCTACGCATAATTCCTTTTTAGACGCACATGCACATGTAATCGAAAACGGTTGGATGTTACAACTTCCCTTAATGGGCTCGATATCTATCCAAGGTCGGTGCTGTTGTCATCGTTTTAAACAACCTATGAGTGACCTGTGTACTAGAAATTATCGACCGCATCAAGGAATATATTCAAAGCCGTCCGGATATACTAAATGATCCGAACCGTTGGATAGAAGGCATGGGATGGGATCAAACCAAATGGGAGGACAAGAAGTTCCCAACAGCAGTATGTCCTACAATACCGCCAATTAACGTGAAGTGATTTCTGAAACCCGCTTAGGAAGACCTCGACCAGGATCCTCTTCTAAAGGGGCGCCCAATATCACTCATCCGAGTTGATGGACACGCTCGCTGGGTTTCTACTCGTGTTCTTAATCTGATGGGTACATTACCAGACGATGACGAGGTGATAGGTGGTCGAATCATAAGAGATCCTCACGGGAACCCGACCGGTGCGTATTCAACCCGTATTCAGTTTTTGACTCTAGCTTAACATGATGTCAGGTGTTTTTGTCGACAACGCAGTGGATCTCATTCCAACCCCTCCCTGGACCGAGAATCAAATGGAAGAGTATTTCTCTGCCACAATGAAATTGGCTCTACAATTTGGACTAACTAGTATCCATGATGCTGATACTAAACTACCAATGATTGATTTCTTCAAACGGTCCGTTTTTTCGAGTTTCTATCTCATCCTTCGGCCTGACCTGGTGTAAAAGGAAAGCAGAAGAAGGTGCCATTCCTGTGCGTTCAATTTTGTCCCTGTGAAAACTAGGTTTGACCTACCATAGCTGCGTCTCTATCTCTTGGGAGGGGTTACATTACCGAGAAATAGTTCAGAGACAGATATAGCTGGAACCGCAACACACATCCTTGAAGATTGGAAACACGGTATCCCCCGCTTCATCAACTACGGCAAGCAGGGTCGCCTAACCTTACGAGGCGTGAAACTATATGCGGACGGTGAGCTCCCTAACCTTTCACGGACAAGCGATAATTCTGAAACGTTGCAACATAGGCGCGCTGGGTTCATGGGGCGCAGCACTGCTCGCACCTTATTCTGACAATCCATCTACTCAGGGTATCTTGTTACAGCCACCCGAGGTCTTGCGTGCAGCTGTGCGAAGATACTGGGGGGATAACATGCAAGTTGTAAGCGATTAATTACACGAGCGCTTAGGCGGTGTTATTGATATAGCCAGGGTATTCATTGCATTGGAGATCGAGGAAACCGCATTGCCCTCGATATCTTTGAGGAGCTAATCGAGGAGAAGGGCGTCAATGTTTCAGAATGGAGGCCACGCATTGAACACGCACAGATATTTGAATTGCATGATCTTAAACGGGTTGGAAAGCTGGGAGGTTTGTTTCTATCACCTTATCAGAACTGCGGAAGCATTGATTAAAAGCCTACAGTAATCGCGAGCGTTCAACCAACGCACGCGTAAGTTGACGTCTATGTCGGACTTCTTCACTGATTGACTCCCACGCAGAACGTCAGATATGTGGTATGCAGAGAACCGTTTGGTAAGTTCCTCGAGGCAAATGCATGTTACTGCTAACACTACCTGCTTGTTCAGGGCCCTGACCGAATTAAAGGCGCCTATGCGTATGCAACATTACTGCAGTCGGTCCATATTTGAACTCCAAGAACCATCAACTGAGCAACTCTCCAGGACTTCGGGTCACAACGTTCTGCCTTTAGGGTCGGACTTTCCCATTGAGGGCGTCAATCCATTGTTAGGTTTCTATGCTGCCGTGAAACGCCTCGCAGTCGATGGGACTTCCCCGCATGGTCCTACAGGATGGCAAGTCATTCAGTCCGAACCCTGGGTGGCACAAATGACCATATTTCATATTCATTACAGGTATCCCAATGAAGGCCTCACCAGGAAAGAAGCGCTGAAGGGCATGACCTTGGACGCTGCGTATGCCTCATTCCAAGAACATGAGATCGGTTCCCTTGAAGTGGGGAAGAAGGCTGACTTTGTCGTGTTCGATCGTGACTTTGTGGGGTGTATTGAAGACGTATGTGATGGGTCTGAAATCCTGGCAGCCAAAGTCAAGGCTGTTGTCATTGATGGGAAGGTTGCATGGGGGACCCTGCCCCAATCTGAGGCCGAGGCTAGGATCTTTGGAGTAATGGAGAGGCTGATGGCCTACGCAAAGAAGATCAATTGGCTTTAGCTGACGGTGCCCGCATGTGAACGGGTTCGTTCTGATGCAAATCCTGATTCGGCGCCGCGTTATGAGTTTGTCCTTTGTGTATCGTCGATAGGCTCGACGTCATTGCCTCGTGTTCAACTAGATGACCCGGATGTTGGACTTGCCGTGATTTGTGTATATCGTATTCTTTCTGGTGCCTCCACTTTCCTATGCACTTGCTTATCTTGTCGTAGCTCTCTTCTTGTGGCAGTAGGTAAATTACAACCGAGGGATTTCGTCCCTGCATGACCCTCACAAGTCACACAGGAGACCCTGAGGTCAAGACTTGAACGAGATGCTTGAGAGATGCGGAGAGGGCTGGAGAGGGTCAGGAGTCCGAATCAGGATCGATATTGAGTTCATGAGTCATGGCCCCCAACTATACAGGCACGCGGCAGGATGTGAAGCCAACCATGGTGCTGCGAGGGAGGATAAGCTCCGAACCAAGTTTGGGTCCGCTAACAGAGGGTCGATAATTGACGGTCCGGGAACTGCAGAGCCATCAGAGGCACGGAGGATCATCGAGCAATCAACCGAAGAAAAATACGAAAGAGGTGCGCCGCAAGAAGGGTCGGTCGACTTCCAGAGAAAACTAAACCTAAGCCGGCAAGAGGCTCCCGCATCCCGGAAGACCTTCAACGGCTAGAGGGAATCTCTAAACCGTCGGAGGGGTCTGATGTAAGTGAAGTAGCTCTTGAGGAATTCCGGAAAATCAAGCGAGACTTCCAGAGCACATTTGTAGAAGTAAAGATATTGAACATTCTGCTATGAGGATGATGGGTTTAAGGTTATTCTTCGGGAAGCGAAGTTATGCGATGAGATCCTCTTCGGCCATTGTCGGACACCTGACGATTGATCCTTTATTTCTTCATGAATATATTACGACTGATGCTCATTTGTGCTCTCGGGCGAGAAGTACCCGCCGTTCTTTTGTGTTCGTGTGGCCGTATAACCGACATGTTATCATTTAAAATCGGCAACAGCATATTATTCAATGTTAGGGCTTCTCAAACTTCCATGCTCGCATGACGGACAAAATTATTCATGAATATTTCGGTATGCTAGCCACCAGCAGCAATTTCGGTCCGCCGACCAGGGAAGGACGTACTTAACCGAAAGCGAGCCGCGCAGCCGTCTTGTTCGCGATCTTGGGCCTTGGAGACCTGCTATTTTGAGGCCTGGGATGATGATTCTCGGTGTAGCGGATCTAGCGAGATAAGTGTGGTCTCAAGATAACAAAGGCATTAGGCCCAAGACAGACGGAATGGTAGTTGTCTTGAGCCGCGAGAAAACAGCGTGCCGAAAATCTAATGTGTGCGCCGGAGATTTAATTAGCGGTACATTACCACTTTGATGGTTGACTGCTCTATAGAAGGCATCCTGTCCTAGAATACCGCGAATGATTATCGTATTACCCACGGTCTGATAAGCCACCCGAGATAGGCAAGTACTTTGTCTGACGCGTCAGTTGGTGACGGCTCAGTACTCAATCTACAATGCTAGGGGCGACAGAGACAACCAAGGCATTCTTCTATGGGACGTTAATGCACCCCAAGATACTTAAACGGGTAATTGGAAATGATGGTGGTCACTTGGAGATTTGTCCAGCAGTTCTTATGGTAAGCGGATGGGTGGATGCGATGTCTAGCGGTGCCTCGACTGAATTACATTGACGTCAGGACTACACTAGGCACAAAGTCAAGGTAAGTAATTGTAAGTCACTGGTCAATGACGCCCAGCTAACAGCGCGGATAGGGAGCAGACTATCCTGGGCTTGTGCCGTTTTCCCGCAGCCGCGATACGCTATTCCAAGGGCGGGAAATCCTGTCACAAGAAGACAGATGTGTGAGGGGGACTCTGGTAACCGGGCTGACAAGGGAAGATATTCGACTCCTGGATTACTTTGAGGGCTCGGTGAGGAAGGGAGCCGGAAAGCGAAATGAATTCACAACTGACGTCTTCCATTTGAAGGAATACACAAGGAATGCTATTCAAGTGCACCCCCTCGGACCATTCGCAAATATATCGTCCCATTCTGCGGGTTTTAGAAAGCTTTTTCCGGCACATCCACCGCCACTGCCAGAGGAATTGCCACCCGTAATTGATGCCGAGACATACGTGTTTTTGGACTTGGCAACCCTAGAGCCGTCACAATGGGATTTTGCAGATTTTGTTGAGCGCAACGCATGGAAGTGGTACGGAAAGGGTGCGGAGGACAACGAAGATATTACAGAGGTAGACCGACGGCGCGATCGCGGAGAGCATGAGATGGGCGCGTAGTTAATAGAGTGACGATGATGTTCAATATGGAATGTTCAATGTGTAATAGTGAAACTGAGGATTAGACAATGTGTCTAGCCTTAGGGGCTTAGCTCGACATCATGTGACCGCCCAGCATTACGGCATAGCAGGAGGCTCACTACGGGGAGGCAGCACTTTTTAATCCATATAATGTCTGCTCTTTCTTTCCCCTACCTAGGCAAATTCTCCTCCATCCCATGCGCCCTCCCCGTCAGTATCTGGTACTTCCCACAATCGGCATTATTGGCCTCTTCGTCTTTATTCCCTATACTCTCGGGCTTTTGTTGACTTTATCCAAGGGGACCGTGTCGAGTACGTACCTATTATAACCGCTCTACAGACGCTCTAACTCCCATTAAGAACATCCCGACTTTGAACACTACCAACACATACGCACTCTCTCGCCCGATGAATTTCCTATTGGTATGGTTCCAGTGACATTCTCGGCTGTTCCGAAACTCTGACACATTACTTTATGTAGGTGATCCTCACAGGCGTGTCATCATCGTTGGGGATATTCATGGTATGATGGAACCTCTCGAGTAAGCGCCTATTTATAACGTATGTGATTGACCTGACATCCCTTTTTTTTTTTATCAAGGACATTGTTAGAAAGGGTCGCATATGATCACCAAAACGACATTCTTGTTCATACAGGCGATATTTTATCTAGGGGACGCCATAAAGGCTCCATGAAAGTCATCGAATTTATGACTACATACCAGGTGGTAGGAGTGCGGGGTAACCACGACCAGCAGATTATTGAGTGGAGGGGTTGGATTGACTGGTTCACCACCCTTGATGGCGGCAAGCAATGGCTCTCCGATACACATTCAAAGTGGCTCATGGACCACGCGGATGGCCACTCTCTCAGCAAGTGGGTCAAACAACAGCGCAAGGAGAGTCGAGGCGAAGATGCAGAGTGGTGGGACCGCATTCCAGAAGACTGGCAGCCTTTCGGGGACCACTATCGAATCGCCAAGGCACTGACAGAAGAGCAGTACGCATATCTGTTGGCTTTACCCCTCAAGTTATATATCCCATCTGCCCACACTTTCATCGTCCATGCTGGGCTCCTTCCCTTCAACGTCCACTATGATTATGATCATCGACGCCAACCTCTCGCTCGGGTCCCTTCTATGCCCGTATATTCCTCATCCCACAGGAATGAAGAGATCGAAACCTTGCGGGTCATCCAGGAGCTTGCCATTCTACGCCGGGTACCCCAAAACACCGATCCCTGGGTCAACCTGAATATGAGAAGTGTGCTCAAAAGCAAGAGGATCACCCGGTACGAATCATTCACCTGCAGGTGCTATCGTATCTATATCTTATATCTTTCTCCCCAGACGATCAAACAAGGGCACTCCATGGGCCAAATATTGGAATGACCAGATGTCCATGTGCGACGGGTTTGAACAAGCACTCGGGGCCCTCCAAATGCAAGAAGAGCAATATGTCCTGCCCGATATCTCAACGAGAGAGAAGACCTTACCTTGCTACCCCGCAAGTGTGATCTATGGGCACAGTGCATCACGTGGCCTGGACGTTGGACGTTGGACATACGGGTTGGACACTGGTTGCGTACGTCTTTCTCACTAGAGACATCTCAAAAGAGTTTCGCTAATCGTGATTTTAAGGTTTATGGCAGGCAGTTGAGTGCCATGATCCTTGGACCTAATCCGCTCCCCTTTCCGGAAGAGTGGGAGGAGGATGATCACGACGACGGCAGCGAAACAACCCAAGGCCCCAACGGAATCGAGACGAGGGTTGACATTACCAAGAAAACCAAAACCGTCAAGTTTGGGGAACATGGCGAGGCCAAGATCGTTCGGGTGTCTTGTTCTCGGTGACGCCTTGCCCAGTTTTATGCACTGGACCACAACTCATATGTTCATGACCCTCACGTCGTCACTCTTGTTGTAGAGTTTATTGTAAGACGTATAATTTGTCACCAGTAATAATCATTAAATATAGGCATTGTAATTTCTGATGATAAATTTTATCTGATATACATACATGCACCGGCCAAAATACATCAACGGGAATTATCCAGTTTTCAGAACCAAGAGTTAAACAGTATCGCACCCAGCGCAGCACAAACAAACAGGTAGATCAACAGATGAACATGATGTTCGTATCCTGTGAACGAGTTGGTCTCATGTGAAAGTAGAAGAATCAAAGACAACGTACCATCGGGTGGGAACTCGAGAGCTGCGGCTTTTGGCTGTACTTGGATTTCAAAATATCGCGGATATTGACAAGCAGCTCCTGGAAGCTCTGTTGCGGATTGGCATCTAACATGGCTTGTGAGCACTCCACGGCTCCTTCTGCACCAACTACCAAGACAAGCTCACCCAAAACGGTCATGAATGCATAGCTCATAGCACCTGTAGCTTGACCGGCTTCGGCCGTATCAGCACTAGTCTGGGAGTCTTTACAGCCACTCCAAGAGATCTACAGTCAGGTGTTCGTCAGGATAACGGAGAAGATGTAGAGAATAATGTACGTACGGCATCAGCAGGGCTTGTCCTCGTAGCTTTAGCATACTTCTCTGCTTTGGCAGTATTTCCGGAAGCAACCTTGACGAGACCCATGGCGGACTTGAAAACGCCGCCCATGTCTCCCTTGGCGTAGGAGGACACGGCGGAGAGAAGGCCTTGGCCAGCCTCGGCTGCGAGGTTGGGTTCTTTTACTTTGCCTTCGGTCGAGTACTGGTTGAAGTTAGTAATGCGGAGGGGGGGAAAGGAAGTGAGGCGTGCTTACGATGTAAGGTAGGTCAAGAGCCGAGCCAGAGTGGCAAGAATCGAAGATCGCTGTGAGACGACAGCCTGCAGGAAGCGGTTTGACCATAATTTCATGCATAAGCTAGTATTGTGTTAGACGAGTGAGTATATGCAGAGCGAAGAGGTCGCGTACGTCGTCTACGATGTGTCCATTCTTCTGGAAATCCACCTGCAACACCATGAGGAAGGTGAAAGCGTAAACGAATGAAAAAAATGCATACAGGATAGATGACTGTGTATGCATGTAAGTTAGAGGCTTAGGAAGTGGGTAGCTAACTCACCCTCGTCGTAACCGTCTGCCTCGTCGCCATCTAGATCTTTGGTCTGTCCACCATGGCCGGAGTCTTGATAACAATAAGATAAAGTTCACTCCAGGTAGTAACAACGTACAATGGAAGAACAGGGAATCGTTGGGCGATGCTCCCTTGACCAGCCATTGCATGGCTTGAATCTGAGTATGTGCTGAGATACAATATCATGAGCATATATAATGAAGCACACATACGATGTTTTCTTTTGTCGGTTTCATGCGAGTGTTTTGAGCGTCATCCGTGAGCATGACGATATCTTCTGGCTTGTAATGGAAGTGCTCTATACTCGTTATTGCCACTGGCCCAAAGCAAAGTGGACCTAACCAGACTCACTGCCAAGGAAACGTTGGATGTTACGTGCATCGTTGATACAACCTCTCAATTCACCATTCTGACCGAAGTAGTTGATCCCAATACAGAGTGCCTTCTTCTTTCCAGTACATTGCGAGTACTGGAAGTAGGGTTGGGCGTTGCGGTGCTCTGGACCTTGAACTTGGGGTCCATAGTTCTGGACGGTAGCAGGAGGCCGCGGCGGTGGACCATCTGAACTTGTGTCTCAGCAAGGCACTCGTGAAACATTATCCGATCACATACGAGGATGATATTGGTTAGCATCAGAATGTCCTCCACTGGAAGGATTCGGCTGCTGCTGATACTGTTGGCCAGGGTACCCGCCTTGGTTATTGCCATGGTGTTGTTGTTGGTGCCATTGCTGACCAGGGTACCCGCCGCCTTGGCTGCCGGGCGGCGGTGGGGGTGCGGCATGCGGGTGCCTAGCGGTTAAAAGATGAGCACAAACCGTGTGGCTCTTTACGACTCCATACCTAGAGGGAGGGGGGGGAGGATTATACCCGGGTGCGTTAAAGCCAGTTGGGGGCGCTGGGAAGCCGAATCTATGCATTCGATCGGAATAAAGATCAACAGCGAGTACGGGAGACACTGACCCTTGTTGCGTTGGAGGGGGACCTGATGGTGATGGGAAACTGAGGCAAAGGGTCAGCCGAAAAGATAAAAAGAAGTTCTGAGAATGTGTAGCGCACCCGCTGGAGGGAGGAGCATAGGATGGGACATAGCTGGGACTATAGCCAGAATTCTGAGGAGGGGGGCCCGAGGGCGCGGGGAAAGCGCTAGACGGAAGAATAAGCATAAGCCGGGGCAGAAAGTCTTGGGACCCGCACCCATGTGCTCCAGGAGCCTGAGGGAAACTTGAATGAGGAAACAATTAGCGAATGGAGACTTCAAGCCGTGATCAGACTCACGGTGGTGGCGGGCTGTTTCCATATCCCTGCGACGGTTGTGTTCCCCTCACCTGCTTGTAGATGTCTTTTGCTTCCCCGAAGAGGTTGTTCATGGTAGAGGTTGCTGTGGGCAAGTTAGATGATGCGCGCAAGTACGATTTAAGGACAACGCTCAGCGCCATCAATGCTGAATCATATTGCATCACAGCGCTGCACAGCCACACTTACGCTTTGCCCTGCCTTTCCTTTCCCCGAGATCGCCACTGATCGCCACTCTCCCATACTGTTATAAGATCTACCACTAACAATGTATAGCTTCGTCCCGAAAATCCCGGTGTCCTTTTCGCAGAGCGACTTCCCCGCTCCCCAGAAAGCTCGCCCAGTTCCCATGTGCTCGACCCCGGGGCCCTGAATATGGATTGTGGGCGTCAAATGCACGCCTTGCCATTTACGGTAACTGGCGTTCGACCACGCTGCAAAATAACAGATCGCGCACATTTCCAATAGTTTCCATCCCGACCTCGCAAAGTGGGGACCTAAATGGCCCGGCCAAGACGACATTCGCTATTTTTACCCGCACGCTTCTTTGATCATTTCAATCGCCAACCGGCCTGGATATACTCACCTCCATCAGCCTCCATCTGATAACTACCTGCTGCTGGTTCTTCAAGAGAAGATCTGGCTTTTGACATCCACTCTAAGTGCGATATATGTGGTCACAAGCGCTATAACGGGCTGCGCAACATGTACCTAAACAGATCCTCCCACTCTGGATTGATAATTTGCCGCTCCGAAGCTGCACAACAAGCCCCGGACCGCGGAAAATGCGATCACGTCACTCCATTTTCTTCATGGAGCTCATTTTGGAATTTCGGCCTAACAAGACCCAACCCCACATGATCCAACATGATCCCCTTTGCGAAGTTTGTCTCCCCGCAAAACGCGTGAGGAGCTAAGTTTACGCGTGTATATAAAGTCGAGCCCTGGGCCAGATGACAGTCTCCGACCTCTTTTACCTAGATCTCAACTATGGCTGGAGGTGCTGTGGGAAACGATTCATCTCTCGCTACAACAAGACGTCGAGCCCTCGCAGGAAAATCAGGATGGGTACGAGCATTTTGCCTTTGACTGACCACATAGACTGACGGTGGTGCCTAGGCCGGACTTGTTCAAAATCGTAAAATTTTCGCTATCGCTGTTTTCGCATCATTGGGTGGACTGTAAGTCGATTCGCTCCTCGTCTGTACATGCTGTGCGCTAACGGTGTCGATACAGACTTTATGGTATGGTACTCGTCTCCGCCTCCGTTCCATCTCTTCATGTTATCCTTTCCCCACGCTAGGCTACAACCAGGCAAGTTTCTTGCTCACCTACACCACCCCTCTCGCTGACATGACCCAGGGTGTTTTCTCCGGTGTATTGGTGTATGTGTTCCATTGTCCGGGGTGTACTGGTGCTGACACGGTTTAGTATGCACTCCTTCGACGAACGTATGGCATCAGCAGTCAGCGATCCTGGCAAGCAAGGTTGGTTGGTATCTATCCTCGAGCTTGGAGCATGGTTTGGCGTTCTTGTAACGGGTATGTTCGAATGATTCTTTTGCCACTTACCCACTACTGACCATCCTATCTAGCTTACTTTGCCGACAAGTTTTCTCGTAAATATACAATCGTTTTGGGTGGGTATTCCGCCTTGGTCTTATCCCCTTCATCCCGCTTAACACGCATCTGATGTTCCAGCTGTCATCGTTTTCTGTGTTGGTGTTGTTGTACAAACTGCCGCAAAGGGGCCGTCGTCCATCTATGGGGGTTAGTATCAACTGTTTCGGCTATTTTGATTGACACCACAACGCACATGGTTTACAGGTCGATTTGTCACCGGATTGGGAGTTGGCTCTCTCAGTATGGTTGTCCCTCTCTATAACGCCGAGATTGCTCCTCCGGAAGTGCGCGGCAGTCTGGTGGCACTACAACAGCTTGCGATCACTTTTGGAATAATGGTCTCCTTCTGGATTGATTATGGTACGTTGTTGAGTCCACGAAAACGGACATTCATCATTGAATACCTACTCCTTTTGACTCTAGGTACGAACTATATCGGAGGAAATGGCGCAACGCAACACGAGGCTGCTTGGAGATTGCCCCTTGCTCTGCAACTCGTACCCGCTGTTATCCTCGGAGTTGGTATCTTGTTCATGCCGTTCTCACCACGGTGCGTGTGCTTCACACAAAGCCTGTCTTACGACATGATCTGATATTGGGAACCTTATTTATAGATGGCTGGTTAACCAGGGTCGCGATGACGAAGCTCTTGAGGTCTTGAGCCATGCGCGTAACTTGCCTCCCGATGCCGACCTTGTTCGGATCGAATTCTTGTGAGTTGTCTTCTTACGTTTTCATTCGGTGCGAATCTAATCGGGGTCACGACCCTAGGGAAATTCGTGCCCAATATCTGTTCGAGAAGGAGATATCAGAGGAGAAGTTCCCCAATTATCAGGATGGATCTTGGTCTTCCAGCTTCAAACTGGGGCTATATGGCTATCTCAGCCTTATCCGCGAGAGGCGTGAGTCTTAAACATTTTTATCAGGCGCCCCAAATCCGCTGATAGTTCCGAATAGACTTGTTGTACCGCGTCGCCGTCGGTTCTCTGTGAGTCTCCTCTTGATCAAGCCGAAACCTAGGCTGATTGTTATCAGAACCATGTTCTTCCAGCAGTGGAGTAAGCAGTCCTCTGGTTTCGCCGCCGACCCCATTCTTATAGTTGCTCCCTACAGCTGGTATCAACGCCATCTTGTACTATGCGCCAATCATCTTCCAGAACCTCGGCCTTAAAGGAAACACTATCTCGCTCCTTGCGACTGGTGTCGTCGGTATTGTGTACGTATTTTCGTTAGCTCCACTATGTCAACATGTGTCTTACCTTTGATCAGGATGTTCTTGGCCACTATTCCCGCTGTTATCTGGGTTGACCAACTTGGACGCAAACCCGTCCTGGTTTCTGGAGCTTTCCTTATGGGAACGTGAGTCGCCGGTCTTAATACAGCCCCCAGAGTTTACTGATGATGGTGATAGGTGTCATATCCTTGTCGCGATTCTCAGCGGCTTGTTCCAGGATAGTTGGGCACAGTAAGTCACACACTCGCACCGCCTTCGAACGTGAACTGACAAATTGTCTATCTAGGCATATTGGTGTGTTGATTAGAAATCCACCTCACAGATTCGTGCTTACATTTATCTAGCTGCTGGGTGGGCTGCTTGTGCACTCGTTTGGATTTTCGCCATTGGCTTCGGTTACAGTTGGGGTCCGTGTGCTTGGATTCTGGTTGCAGAGGTAAGGAGGGAATCGATAAATGTTCTCTGTCATAGCTGACTTGTGTCGTAGATCTGGCCTCTCAGTGTGCGTGGAAAGGGTATTTCCATTGCTGCTTCCTCGAACTGGGTATGTATATATCACTTGTCCGCTTTGCTTCGCACTGACGGGATTTTGTATTTTACGTTGTAGATGAACAACTTCATTGGTATGCACTCTTTTGTTTGCTGGGTTCTCACTGACTGACGCGAATTTTGTTCTATAGTCGGCCAAGTACGATCCTCTCCTCTCGGTATCTTTTTCTCTTGAAACTGATTTCTGGTAGGTTACGCCAACCATGATGAAGCACTTGCGATTCGGCACATTCATTTTCTTCGGTGTATGTTGATTTATGATTCACTTTGATGTCATTGATGCTCACTTGGACTTGATAGGTCTTCTCCCTTCTCGGAGGAGTTTTCGTCATGTTCTTTGTGCGTACACCAAGCCAACTTGTTATTGTCTCGCTGTGGGCTAATCCGAGTCTGAATCGGTTCTTAGGTGCCAGAAACCAAGGGTACGTTTTACCCATCCGACGCTTTCCGTGTGGATGCTGATCCTACCTTTATAGGTTTAACTTTGGAGGAAATGGATGAAGTATTCGGTGATTCTACTGGTTTGGGCCAAGCGGATATTGAACGCCAGAAGAACATCCATCGTCGTCTTGGTTTGGTCGACGCTGACGCTACTTTCGTGAAGGAGAAAGACGGGTCTACCGGGTCTATTTCCCAAGAGGCTGAAAAAGATGAATAAGGTGTATATAGTAGTAGCCGGTTTTATTAAAACTTTTAACATCTTTTAAACCCTTCAATTTCTATGCTTGTATGACCAGAAATGATGTGGTATACGATTCCTATGACATCAATGGATTTTAAAAAATTCTCTGGCTATTTGTAACACCCAAGCTTTACCGAGTCTGGACTCTGGAGCGACTCGGTCGCGTTGTTCTTGCATGGCTATCGGGATTCTGCGGAAGTCACAGTGTGACCCCGACTCTTACTGTGACAATCGTGTTACAACCTCCTCTTCTCTCTTTGCAATAATTCTGTCCTGCGTCATGTTCAAAACTGCCCTCCGCGCAGCCCGCCCCGCGGTTCTTGCAGCTCGTGCTGCCAACAGGCCACAGGCCTCTCGCGCATTTTCCACCACCCTCCGCGTTTCCTCCGGTGGTCCACCGGCTCCTCAACTCTACGGTCCTGGCGCCCAACCCGGAACCGTCCCTACCGACATGGATCAGGCTACTGGCTTGGAGCGTCTGCAGTTGCTTGGAGAGCTTGAGGGTATCAATGTTTTCGACGAGGGCCCACTTGACTCGAGCAGGATTGGTACCAAGGCCAACCCAGTCCTCATTCCTTCTTATGTATGTGTTTTTCCTTTTTTGATGTGGGATTTAGAATAGGTGACTGATGTGATTTTGTTGGGAATATAGGATGTAGAGCGTATTATTGGATGCACTGGTGTCCCCGCTGACTCGCATGATGTTGTCTGGTTCAATGTCCACAAGGATAAGCAAGGACGTTGCAAGGAGTGTGGTTCTGGTGCGTTTGTGGATTTGGTGTTTGCGCCCTTTGAGCATTTGCTAATGCAATATTTTTTTAATATAGTCTACGCTGTCGACTTCCACGGTGATGAACACGCCGAACACCATTAGATTATGTTAGACCAGGGGCTGGTCGATTAATGCATGGAATAAACAGGACAGCGCATTATTCGAACCGCGTTAGTTGCTTTGCTGCATGTAGAGTCTGGTTGCTTGGGCACTCAACAAAACCATTTCATGATTAATTTCTCCTGACTCTTGTCCAGTGATGTGTGGTTTGACGCGTACTTCTGGCGGGCAAGGGCAGCGGGAAGACTCAATGACGGACCGGCGCTGACCGGATGGCAATTCTTTCAAGTGGCTAACCTGCCAAGCCATACGTTTCTATTCGAGCACCTAAGCAAACTTCATTCCGTCGATTGTATTGCCCCCTTTCAATTTCTGCTTCCCAGGCCATTTTATAGATGTCCATGGGTGGGATGTGAGGATAGCTTTCGGAAGGGACGTTGACGAATAAAAAGTGTCAGATCCTGGTCCTGAACAATTAACAACATGCCTTGTCCATGCCTTGTTTCCTGTTCCAGATGGTCTGCAAGAGTTCACGGAATCATTAGGTCCTCATCCCCTTATGTTTTTGTTGCCAGGAAGAAGTAAACAACCGTCTGGTAACCTTCGACGAGTGATGCCCCCTATAATGAGCAGCCAGGCACTACCAGTGATTCGGTTGATCTCCAGCTTTATCATCCTAACAACGCGGTCTCAGTGAAGTCGATTCGTGAGCTCTTGTGTGGAACGTAGCACTCATTATCCGATTGGGTCAGTCTTGACAACGACCATGATGGCCTTGCGCGTGGGTAATTCATTGTACTTTTACTTTGGGTATGCACCATCCCCGAATCCCCTTCTTTCTTTGGTTGGGGGGTATAACTCTGGATCCACCATTGGCTGGACCTACACAGACGCACAGGATTTGCGGAAAAATCCTCGATCAAAGTTGATTCGAGGATAGCATTATTATCCTCGACCATGCTCGCCGCTCAATCAGCCCCTTGGATGCCGTTCCCAAGGATCGCGACCAAATTCTCTCAAGAACAAACGCTCTCTGTATGACAAATGATGGCCATGATTCCCGACATACAGGAAGGGTTCTTAGCGGAAGCTTGCACCATTATTCTGGACATTCAGATCTGAGGGTTGTGCGGTACGTTACCTTTGCCACCCTTTTTCCTTCCTCGGCACTTATTATTTCTACATGCACGGTAGGCAACGCAACCACGATTTGGGCGCGGCAAGGCATCTGCTTGGGACCATCTGCCGCATATATAAGCCAATGTTGCTGACCCCGTAGAGGTTCCAAGCCTTCTCACTTACCGTTTGCCTATTCTTTCTGACGTGTCGTTGACGGCCGTCCTTTTCTCATTCTTTTGGACCTGGGGTCTTGTTCATTCATTTTTCACGAACACTTTCAACCTGCAATACCCTCCCCGAGGTCTTCTGCACAAGATGTTTGCAAAGACTGATGTCGGTTATATCCTCTTCTCATTTTTGCTAGCCACGGAGCAGGCTCTTGGGCGCGAGAAATGGTTTGAGAGGAATAACAAGCCTGTGTTATTGGACCCTAGGCGTTTCGGCCAAGAGCATCCTACTGTTATCCAGAAGCTACAAGATGCCTGTCCTGGCCAAGTATGTGGGACCCTGGCTGGACAAGCTGTCACACCTCTGCTTGCTGCTCAGCCGGAATGTTCTCAACAAGACATGGCGGATGCTATCATCGGTGAATCGATACGTCATATATGCTGGCTCTATGACTGATAACAAACTAGATGCCAGTCGACAGTTCGACAATGCGACTCAGGCAAACATGATCGCTATTGCTCAAGAATACCGCCAAGCAGAGAAAAATACCCCTCCTGTTCGCACTATGTTGTACACCGTTTCTTCTGGCACTAACATTTCATCTCGCAGGATTTCAGCACGAACCCTCCGACACTTCGCAATTCTGTATTTTGTCAGAAAGCCCCCAATAATTCGGAATTGAATGGCCTCGTACAAGCTCAGGATCCCTCCAATGATCCGAACATATTCTTCGATCCTGCAACAGGGCAAAGTGTTAAAAACGGTAGCCAACCCAACACATCACCTTTCAGTGGCGGAGCAAAGTAAGTCAAATCAATTAGACACCCCAATGGAACCTCTCAAACAGGCGTAGCAATAGCAGCGATCGAGTCCTTCCGGTTGCTGCATCAAATCCAGCAGCCAGCTCAGCTTCTGTTCTAACGGCCACACCTGTCGCTGCCGAGGCCTCGCAATCAGGAACTGGCTGTCCGGTATGCCTTCAATATCTCTATCCTCGGTGGTCCTCTAATAATCTTCTCTCACAGACTGCCATCACAATCACGGTCTCAGCCACTAACCCCGCTGTTGCTTCCATGACTGGTGCAGTGATGGTGACTATTGGTACACCCTCGCAATTAGCTGCGCCTACCCCTACTACTTCTTCTGCTGCCGGTGGCGCCGACTTCGGTTCTTGCACAACACCTGAGATTGAGTTTGGTGTTGGTTTTGACAACAGGAAAGAGACCAGCTTCCGTCCTGTTGACAACAGTATGTACCTCGTGTTCTTGGTCAAGAAACCTCACCCAAATACATTTTACATAGCGTCATATCCTCATGGTTCGGCCCAAAACATTAACATCATCACTCGTAAGTATCGATCATAATTTAAATATGCGCATATATTCACGTTTCCTCGCCAGAATTCATGTGCGATTCGTTGACAAATACTTGTAAGGCGAATCAAGCAGCAAAGAACCTGTGCGCCACTGCCATTACCGCCGCGTCTTCTGCAAAGGCGGGTACCGGTGCTCAAGCTGATGCGTTCAATTCCATCTTTGGGATCCAGTCGGTGAGAAGCACTCAACGACAGGCTAATTTCTTTGACTAACCTGATGTGGGGGTAGAACTTTGCTGCTGTTGTCTCCGTCGATAATCAAGGTAAACCTGTCCCTGGTACTGGTGCTGCCAGCGCAAGTACTACGGCAGCTACGAACGTAGCAACCTCAGTAGCCGTCTCTTCTGCCACCTCCTCTGCGCCTTCTTCAGGTGCTTCTACTGGTGGTATTGGCGATTTTGGGTCATGTAGTACTCCAGAGATCGAGTTTGGTGTGGGCTTTGACAACAGGAAGGAGACGAGTTTCAGGCCTGCCGATCCAGGTACTTATTCAACTCTGATTACTGCATCAATCCGTTCAACAGTCACTGTTTCGCAGTTTCATTCAACCATGGATCCGCTCAGGGCATCGGCATTATCACTCGTAAGTTAATGGTTCCCGTTGTTGAAGATTGAAGCCTAACCCCTTGGGTAGAATTTATTTGCGACCAGTTGACCAATTCATGCAAGGCTGATCAGACCGCCAAGAATACCTGCGCTCAGGCTACCACTGCAGCCAATAATGCCACTCCCAGTGGATCTGGCGCTCAGGCTGATGCATTCAATGCTGTGTTTAGTATTCAGACTGTGGGTATCTGACGCCGCGCGCATCAATCTAGATATTTGACTCATTTGATTTCTTAGAACTTTGCAAGCGTTCAGCAGGTTGATGACCAAGGGCGGCCTGTCGGATCTGCAAGCACTGCTGGCTCCGTTTCTGGTACTTCGAAAGTGCAGGCAGCCTCCACGGTGCGTCTTTTTCCTCTATCTGACTTCCGAAATAGTACCGAACGCCCTTTTTCCAGTCCACCGCTGCTGCTGCTGCAACATCAGCGCTTAATCTTTCAAATAACAACAATTCCAGCGTCCAAACGTTCACAGGTGCTCTGGGAGGTGTCACTGCTCCTGCTGTCAGGGATCTCGGGAATGGGCGTTTCGCCGTCGACGGTAACTCTGAGTTCAACAGTAAACAAAATGCGTTGGTCCGATCATGGTAAGCCGTTTCGCATTTCCTCAACGCCTTTTATCTCACCTAGCACTCGAAGCGATGTTCAGAATAACAAGTGCGCGGATGCAGCCAATGCGTCTGGGGACCAGGGTGGTCTTACGGTTCAGGCTTGTAATGCACAACAAACGCAGTGCAAAGCCGCTGCAGGAGCTTGAGAAATTCCCCTATATATTTAATTTATAAGAATTAGCTCAGGACCATTCGAACAGTAGACTGAATCCTTCATGCTTGGCAGAGGGCTATTATTGCTTGCGTAATTCGTTTTATCTATTTAGTCTTGCTCGACTCCGTATATGATCGAGGAATCGACTTTTTGCTGGCTGTTAGGCCTTAGGCACCTTGCCGAACGTACCGTAAGTCGCTGTGGTCTGCGACCTCACCTAGCTTATGCGACGCGAGTTGAACGTTGAGCGCTAAGCCCCCAGCTTACACATACCTCCTATCTTTGTCATAAATTACTAGTATGAGATTATCACCACAACCCTGAATTCCCTTGAACTCACAGGTCCTCCACTCCTTGCTATCACCATTTCTTGTCACGTTCGCTGACAATATTCAGAACAAGTTCGCCTCCTTATCTCATCTTAATACGTTCCTCTAATTATATGCTATTCTCTTACCTGGATTATTAATACTGATAGGGCACTTGTTGACGCCATAGGACCATATGATGGTGACAAACGATAGGGAAACCTGTATTTCTATATGTTCGACAACGAAAGCGGGAATGCGCAATAGCTTTGTGTGTCCCCCATCCCCCCAATCATGGCGCTGCTGCACGATGACAATGCGACGCCTCTGCCTCACGACATGGAAGCCGTAGACAGCGGACTGGAGGACCAGGTAGGCCCGGCCTCGTCTGCCACCGCCGAACTGGGTGCACCAGTAGAGAATGTCAGTCCGTACCGCCATCCTTCCGTTCCATTTAACGCTAATTCAAAAAGGTTTTAATGCTATCAGACAGACCCCCTTGGACGGCATGTAACACTCTTTGCTGCCATCATGCTGGACGTAGGACAGATCACTGGGTATTTCCCCCTAGTCTACGAAGTGGAAACTCGCGTTTATCTTGAACCCTCTCTAGCTCTGGAATATTCTCTGTGCCCGGAACCATACTGAATTCCGTCGGATCGATTGGTGTATCATTGCTCTACTGGATCATCGCCCCTCTGTTCGCCTTCTGTACGTGACTCTAACACAGATGAAGCATTATGCTAATAGCATATAGCTGGACTTTCTCTCTACAGTGAACTAGCATCCATGTTTCCCAAGAGGTCCGGCGCAGAAGTTGTGTACCTCGAACAAGCATATCCCAAACCCAAATATTTCGTGTCAACTACCTTTGCGATAACAACAATTCTCATGTCGTACGTACATAAAATGGGTCCTTATGACCGAGCAACTTCTGAAAAGAGTTTTAGGTTCAGCGCTGCGAATGCAGTCGTCTTCGCCCAGTACTGGCTGACAGCATTAGATTTACCTATTACTTCCGCCAGTCAAACACACACAGCTATCGGGGTCTCACTGGTATCATTGTCCCGTTCGTTTCCAGCAGCTCGAATTTGTGGTTCACGAGCTCATCCTTTCTTCCCAGTCGTAGCGATATCAACGAAATGGTCCCTTCAAGCTGTTAAGTTTCTGTCTTCCTTTAAGATCATTTCTTTAGCATTGTGAGTCAGATATACATGCCCCCCGCTCGTATAATGATCTTTCGTCAGCGTCGTCTTGACTGGTCTAGCCGTTCTTCTTGGGCTCACAAATATCAAAGACCCGTATGCCAATTTCCGGCATCCATTTGAGGGAACTTCGCTTAGCGTCAATGCATTCGCCTTGACACTGGTTAGCTCTACGGCCAGGCATTTAATATTGACTACTGACAGTGTGACAGGTGAAAGCCAATCATAGTTTTATTGGCTGGCAGAACGCCTTCAATGTACTTGGAGAAATCAAGAGCAGAGATCCTGCACGAACAGCACGGAAAGCAGGTCGAATCGCACTTGGCCTTACTGCTTTCCTCTTTTTCTTCATCAATGTCTCCTATATCGCTGCTGTTCCCAAGGAAGAGATTAAGAATTCTGGCCAGTTGGTAGCTGCATTATTCTTCCAACATGTGTATGGATATCGCTGGGGCGTTAAGATCCTTTCCTACTTGGTCGCCCTCAACTGTTTTGGAAACCTTGTGAGAATCCCGCACATTTCTCAGAAGACTTCTTTCTCACCAAGCGTCTCAGGTTGCGGTGGTATGCCCGACGGTTGTACTACTTGCACTGAAATGCTGATTCATTCGTGAAATATCTTGCAGACTATCAGCCACGTCCGTCCTCACGCCTTTCAAATGATGTATTTGACTAATCTCCACTTAGGCTCGGCTTATCCGCGAAGTTGCTAGGCAAGGGCTCCTGCCATTCCCGGGTCTCTTCTCGTCCACTAAGCCTTTCGGAACGCCGCTTGGGCCAGTGATACTCAAGGGTGCTATTAGTATCTTTGTGATCCTTTTGGTTCCTGCAAAGGATGCGTTCAACTTCGTCCTTGACCTTGCATCCTACCCTAGTTATGTGAGCTCAGACATGATATTCTTTAAACCTTGTTGACATCCATCCCAGCTGTTCCAATGCATTATGATTGCTGGTATCTGGCTCCTCCGCAAAAGAAGAAAACTAGCCGGAATTGCACCTTCCCCTCTACAAGCAAAACGATCCTCGGTACTCCTCTACTTGTCTCTGTGCTTGGTCATGGTTGTCATGCCCTGGTGAGTTTACCACTCAGGTGTTGTTGCTAGTTCTTATCCACTTATTTCCAGGGTGCCGCCAAAATCTGGCCATGGGGATGTATCCTTCTGGTACGCGACGTGAGTGAACTTGAGTCCCAGGTTTCCTTTGGCGAGGTATTGACTTCGACCAGGTACTGCGTGGCGGCGATCTTCGTCCTCCTGGTGAGTTCTTATAAGCGGAGCATGGCGTGCTTTCTAATTCCGTTAGACCACTGCCCTCTACTACTGGATTTGGATCATTCTACTGCCAAGACTCGGAGGATACGAGATTGTTGAAATCCTCGAAGGGTCAGAAGATGGTTCCAGGAATAAACGACTGGTTCGACGATATAAGAATGCTGAGTTACAGTCGCTATTGAGCTCAACCGTGACGACATGAATCAAGTCGACCACCCGTTATGCCACCTTCTATACCACCCTCTACAGAATTGGTTATCACATTATAGACGGAAAGAATATAACAGCTTGCTTTAAACATGCCTCTGAGCGCCCATGTGGGTTACATCAACATCAACCATCGTGGTGATCCTCTTAAGAGTGTAGTATGTTGGTGTAAATATTCCCAGGCATTTAGAGGTGTGCTCTTACTCCATCCCATGACACCCGTACTGGTCGCTGCGCTCGTTGCCTTGATTTATTTCATATGGCACAACGACAAGCTCTACAAAGAACCTCAAACAGCTTTTAAACAAGAGCATTGGACGCCCCAGCAAGTGCGACGGACTGCGGACGAATTTGCAGGGTCAGAATCATCAATACTGAAGGCGAAGGACTTGCCTCCAAAAGCAGGGAGGAGATACATTGTCGTCGGTGGGGTCAGTAACTCGGATGTCGCCCTAACTCGCAAGCGGCTCTTGCTGATGCTTATAATAGACTGGATTCCTCGGTAATTGCGTTGTATCTGCCCTTTTGAGGCGTGGCGAGGAGCCGGAGAACATACGTATTATAGATCTGCAAGCACCCACAGATCCAGAACATCTTGCTGCGGGTGTAGAATTTTCCACGGTCGACATAACCGACCGCAGCGCCCTCATCTCTGCTTTCACAAAACCCTGGCGAGCTGCTACAACCAATGGGGACCCATTGCAAGGGTTGACCGTATTTCACTGCGCTGCTGTGATCAGATATTTCGAACGACACTCAGTCTTCCTTCCCCGCTCTGTGGCAACCAACATGAGTGGCACTCGCAATGTTATTGAGGCCGCTAAGGCAGCAGCCGCAGACATCTTGGTCTACACATCCTCTGGTGCTGTTGGTCTGCGCACACCAAGTCTGCTAGCATTCCCATGGGTGTCTAAGAGAGACAAATCGTGC
Organism: Macrolepiota fuliginosa MF-IS2; assembly: GCA_015584085.1. Classification (NCBI taxonomy): domain Eukaryota; kingdom Fungi; phylum Basidiomycota; class Agaricomycetes; order Agaricales; family Agaricaceae; genus Macrolepiota; species Macrolepiota fuliginosa. The sequence continues at coordinate 103,761 of MU151095.1, read as the reverse complement.
ACCCAAATTATCAGGGATGAAGGAGAGGCAGAGGGTAAAGGCGGTGTGGTCTGGCGATATAGGTTACATAGGGACTTTTTCTCGAATTATGCTGAAACAAAGTTCCGGGCGGAATTGTTGGTGAGGAACGCAGACAAAGTAAGATACATACTTATTAGCAGCGAGGTCTCCCAACTGATTTGTTTTGCACATTTTCACTCATGACTCTCCAGGCCAATGATGGAAATCTACGAACTGGTATCGTGCGACCAGGTGGTATTATGTTTGGACCGAGTAACAAAGACCCAGTCTTCCGCGAGCTTCTCAAACATCCAGTAAACCCTATTTGGGGTGCAAACTCTGTTCAAAACCTCCTTTACGTTGAGAATTGTGTCCTGGCACACCTTCTCTATGAGCAACGCCTTTTGGAGACCCAACGCGGTGGAAAGGATGTTGGTGGTCATGCCTATATCATCGTCGATTCGGCTTCTACGATTAGCTTTGGCGACTTGACCATGGCTGTCAACACACTGACAGATGGCGCAGTGACCTTTTTCCAACTCTCGCCAACACTCATGTACTTCCTCTCTCACTTGGTGGAGGGATACGAGCTTGCGTACCACTACTTGCCACCTCTGCGGTGGGTTCTTCCACGGTTACAAGGGGACCTCATAAAACTGCAGCCTGCATCGCACCGGAGCATGCTGATCCATGCGCTTTATGATGACTCGCTCGCACGTTTGCCTGTAGAAAAGGGTGGCCTGGGGTATAAGGAGAAAGTATCTACATTGAAAGGGGTGTGTCATACACTGAAGTGGTTGAAAAGTCACAGTGAGACGGGTTTGACGAAAGAAAGATAGCTAAATTTTTGTACTGTGTTGGAGATTGTAATCTTGATTCTATACTCACACTCGTCTCCTCAAATGGAGTCCGCGTGAAGCGAAAGTACGCGCCGAGCTGACAGGTGCACGTGTTCTCGTGGTCCGTGCCCCTTGCGTTAGCGTATATATAACCTCACCCAACATTCAATTTCCTTACCACTCTGGCCTTTTGGCTTAGATCAAGTGTAGTATCTGTTCTTAATAGTTTAACCACTATTATGGGAGCACCGCTCCCATTCTTGGTTATTTAATTTTTGCCGCCCCTGTCCCTCGTCCTCTGCTTGCACGACCTGGGCGTAATGACTTTGCTGCTGCACTATCGGCTTATGTCGTTGGGGGATTCATTTACAGGATTGCCTTCTCTTTGCTTGGACTTGTGCATACACCATTTGGTGACAATGCATGGGCTAGTAAATGGAAAGATTCAATCCGTGATACGTATGACTTCCTGCCTTGTACACCTTGTGTTTTATCCGGAATCTGAGAGCTTGGTATCAAATTGGAATCTCTAGAGGTTACAATTAGTGTTGCACATGGCTTGGCTTGTGCTGGAAAGCTGCCTGAGCTCAAACTTTTATTTAGTTTATACCAAAGATAAAGTAATAACAAAATATGCTATGAAATTATAAGCATATGATAAAGGAAACATGATTAAAAATCAAGTTCAAATAGTGGAGACCATATCACAACAAAACCCCGCCCAATAAAGCTCTTATCAGATTTTATGGCTAAACGTATCCGACAGAAATTCGCCAAGTAGCTCGCGTTTTCGTAATTAAAGCCAGAACGCTTCCTCTCTAGACGCCTCTCACGAGTCAGCGAGCTTGACAGCCTTCTAGAGAGGTTGTCAGCGGCGTCCAGCCTATCTTTCAAGGCGACTTACCGCGCGAATCTCCTTTCTGCAGAAAACTGTCATGACCTCTCTCCCGACAGAGATCTTTAGCTTCCGAATATCCTCGAGCGTCTTACGAGTTTGTTCTTCGCTTCGGGTGTATTCTTTCCTCAGCTTCTTTGTCAGGGCCGGATCATCGCCCTTCTGGCTTTGAAAAAGGAGTTGTCTTAATGAAGTTCTCTGTTCTGCGAGGGCCTTCTGGAGCGAGTTTTGTAATGTTCTACCGGCATATGACTCCTGGAGCGTTTCCTCAAGTTCTTTCAGGTCTTCTTGCATACGTTCGATTCCTCTAGCGTCGTTCCGCCGAATCAATTGGTTGACGATGCGCCAAGCTTCTTTTGGGTCGCCCGCCAATAACCGGTCTAGTCTTGAGCCTTTGTCGATTAAAGGTTTCCAGAAAAGCTCCTCGAGATCTTTCTCCCTGGACGCGCCTTCGTCGACTACGAGTTCCTCCCACATAGTCGACACGAGGATGACCTGAGTCATGGTGATATCCCCGCAGAGTTCTCTAAACATGCGAAGGTTTTCCAAAGGCTCCGTCAGACGGTTGTCGGTAATCCGGTGGAGGTAGACGAGCCCACTGAGCTTGATGTCCTGTTTATAACTAATAGCGTCATGTTAGCCTCAACGTCACTCGGCATCGAGATGAAGGTGCCCCGCACGTTTTTTGAAGCCAGCTGCTCGTCATTTGTAATACCTGCATAGATGACCTGGCAGTGTTGTCGATCCCGGGTGTATCCACCAGAACGACACGGTCATTATAGGTAGAATGTTTGACGCGAACGGCTTCAACCTGGGTGGTGGCTGCGCTTAGTGTATGACCAGCTCGACGACCGGGTTGTCCCGTCAGAAGGTCGATATACTTCAATAGTGTGAGCGTACCTCCATCAGAATGGGGGTTCGTTGTCTCTTACATAGCTTTTGCCAGCGCCCGTTGGTCCGATGAACCTGTAAGAATAGGGCTTTAGTATAGTAGCAACTGGGTATAGAACTCCGGGTGTCCCGTACGCAATGATGATATCATCGTTTCTGATTTTTTTAATCCCGTCAACAAACCAAGTCGACATTACTCGAGGTAGAAGTCTCTGGAGATTTCGGGAATGGCGGCGGAGTGAGAGATTGGTACCTCGATTGTAAAGGTCCGTTTGCCGCGCAACACCCTGGGCACGAGGATACTGTCTTGCATTCCCTTAGCTGCGACTACCTCTTTAGCTGTGACTACCACGAGGGCGGTGGCATTCACATAGTATCTTGGGCTCAGGACCGGGTTGGTTGGACATTGTTTTGTTTATGACTTACGAGCAGTGGTATAATGCCGTAATCTTGCATCGGAGTACCTCGCCAATCTTAAAATCCAAAAATGCGTTCTGCAACACGCTGGTCGATAACAACCGGTAGCGTTTGACTGTAGATAGATATGTTGCTTGGTGTTTTCATTGGTTGGCAATGGTCATCAACATCATTCCCGATACTTGCCGAGTACATGAATAGATTACATCGTTTGATAAGGCTGGCTTGTGAAAAGTTTCCAGGTTTCAGAGGTAAGGATCAGCCTTTTTGTTCGGGGTCGCTTACAGGCAGAGGAATTGACGGATCATGATAACCGTTTGGAGTGCCAATCACACAGTACCTTGAAGAGTTCACAGGCGCGAGGATATAACGTCATAAATGGGTATGCAAGTATATACTTGAAGACTTGGTTCCAAGCAGGTGTAAGTCCAAGCCAAGAGTCAGGAAGTGAAAAACCATACAACAAGCCGTCCTGGTGGGAATAATCAAAAGAGGCAAGGTTCAAACATTAATAGACGCATTGATATAAAAACGAGTGACGTGGGACACTAGTGCAACGCACGGAATAAATGAAGGAGCGTCCATTCTACATGCCTTAGATCAAAGCACATAAGCGACTATGACTAACACCTTTTCACCACCACTATACCACTGTTTACGCCAAGAGCGCAGCGAGGGCAGCACCGATAACGCCAGCAGTACCAACTGAAGCCAAGTTAGCGGATGCCGCGTTGGAAGTCGTGGAAGCAGCCGCAGAGGAAGCGGCATTGCTACGGGAGCTATTTATAAACAAAACGTAAGTCATGACACTTTGTTATTAATAACAGTTACCCACGCAGACGATGGGGTAGCAGGCCTAGAAGTTGTACCAGGGGCTGTTGTGCCCGCAGGAGTGGTAGCGGGGGTGGTGGCAGGAGTAGTGCCCGGGGCGGTGGTGGCACCCGCAGTCGTAGGGGAAGTAGCGCCACCAGTTGTGGCAGGAGGAGCGCCAGCGGAGCCAGAGGAAGATGGGGTCTTACCCACACAGCTAGTGTCAGCTAAAACTACCGTGAGAATACAATCCGTCGAGGATCAACTTGAAATACGTACAACCAGAGTTGACGGTGAACGGAGCAGATTGTGCTACTAAGCCATTGCTATCACGGAGGTTGAGGCCGAGGGAGGTTCCTGTACGACATGAGCAGGACATATGGGTTAAGAGAAGACCAAAAGCGCACCTGTAGCCTGGTTGACAATCCAGGTAAAGGAATTACCGTTTTGTTGGCCAAGGTCCACAAGAGCTGGGGCAGTGGGTTGGCTACCAGGGAGAATGCTACGCGACAATTGAGGACGTGGTTAAGAGCTGAATACAGAAATGAGCTCACCTCTGTTATTTCCCAAGTAGGCGGATAGAAATCCCGATCAGCGACCACAACTACGGTTACCATGTCGGAAAAATACGAACCAGGAAGTAGGGAGCTGTGGACTGCGTGAGCAAGGATGAGAGGGCAGTGTAGTATCACTCACGAGTTCCTCCAGTCCAGCTCAGGAGAAGAGGTTGGCAAACGACAGCGTTAGTGCTGAATCGAAGTAAGTTGGGGCACAAAACACGACGCGAGGATGGCGCTCACGGGGTATTGATAGTGAAGCCGCTCTGGGCAAGAGCGCCGATAGAAAAAACAAGAGAAGCGAGAACGGCCTTCATGGTGGTAGCTGGTGAAGAAGAGGAAGTTGGAAACGTGGAAGGTTACGGGAAAAAGAGGCCACCATGGAGCGCGTGGATATATATGTGTGTCTGTTTATCTGTACAAACAACGCATGACAACACATTTTAATCAATTGGCCCTGGCTGCGCTCCCACCGCCCCAATCTGTTATCCGCCCTCGGCCCCATACATTTATGGAGCTTAAAGTCCCGAACACCGCCCTACGCGCGCAGTCAATATGGGATCAAAAATACAAAACTTTTTTTGGCATTGTTCAGCTACCACTACCATTACATCCGTGATGCCCACGGTCACCCTGTTACACGAAGGGTAGTAAGAAGACCACAATGGTCAGAAGCCCAGTGATCTTCTCCCTCCCTGGCCGTGACTTTAAGCCCTACTCCAATCCGTATAGGCTCGTCGACCTTGTACTTGCGGTGCGGCACATATAATATCTTGTCCAGCCTCCCCGGTGGAAATGCGTCCTCTTCCAAGCTCTGATAACCCCACGTAAACCCTTCCGGATCTGAATCCCCTCGCCGCCATGCATCCCTCAATCCCAGCTTGCGCGCAAGCGATTTATCCGATTTTGCAATGGCATTTAGGTCGCCCGCGATCACCCCTCCGTCGGGAGATTCTTTTTTGAGCATATGCAACAGGACCTCTAGCTGTTTCGGACGCATACGCTCTCCATTCCCTTGCGACTCCAGGTGGGTATTGGCAACGCAGATGGTCCGACTTGTTCCCCCATCCCCCGGTGGCGCCATTCGCAAGTGAACGAACAGGCCCGTTCGTTGATTAGCTGTCAACGAGAAGTGCAAAATCTGCGCCTTCACCACTTCTATATCCCTCGACACCAACGTCACATTCCCAAAATAAGCTGAGGGTGGCCACTTCCCCGGGCTGAAAGGAACGACGGCAAACTTTCGTTGCACCCATGGGTCATCCAGTAAGAGCTCGAGCATCTGCGGGGTCACCTCCTGCAACAGCACCACGCACGCATCTCCTGTATGCCCATCATTATCCCCCTTCCCATCATGACTCTCCAGCACCTTCTCCAGGTGACGTATAATCCCGTTCATACGATCGTCCCAGACTGTCCTCATATAGAGGACGTTCCATGTAACGATACGTACAGACGATGGGGGTGTCCTACTCATCCGACTCTGGGTTTCCCTTTCCGCGTTCGAGATATGTTTCCAACACTCGCGCTTTGGTCGATATCGATAAGGTTTGAGGGAGTAGAATTTGCTTGGGTCGGTAAGTATCACTGGCTCGTAATCTTCTTCTGTCGGAATGACTGGTCGACCATGTTCACGGGGGGGCGGTACATATGGGGGGTATTCACTGGGTTCCACATCCTCCAAGGTTGGTACGAACGGGACCGTAACTAGGTCATCGGAAAACGGCGGCATATTGCTCTGATCGATATGCAGCAATACCCTATCAACGATGCGCCACAGTGGAATTGGGACAACACACATACCTGATAATAAACTCAAACGTCAATAAAACGAAAGCCAGAGGGAAACGCAATCGGTGTATGGAGGGTAAAGAAAGTCGCTTCGCTCAGGAAGCATGCGATCGCCAAAACACCCTACTTATATATCAACGTCCCATCATCTCCCGACTGGTACCACGCACCACTACCTGCACCGTATTCAAGGAACTAATAATCCCAAAGAAGCAACAGGCGCCTAACTATCTGTTCGCCAGTGCCCTTATCGCTTCGATGGTGTCATCGGATCTCTGCTACGTTGAAGATCCTCCGTGGATTTCGTGTATGAGGCGCCTAATGGATACCACGAGATGGACGTTTCTAAATTCAAGCTGCCCTGTCTTTATCAATCGAAGAAGGGGGTGTGAGGAAGAGGAAGGTATGGTCCGAACGCTTGGACTTCTAGGTGTGGCTTTGTGTCCACTTGTGGGGCTGTCAGTGGCTTGGCTGGGAGGTAAAGAGCATACAGAAGACCCTGAAAATATGGCAAGTTTCTTTTTATTGGACCGGGAAAACCTAAGCGCAAGTGACGCAATGCCATCCTTTCCAACTCGTAAATTAGGCAACGTGTTCTGCACACTAAGATAACGCCAACTATACCTGCCACAAAGCAAGATGGCACTGTAAGAACAAGCAAAAAAACAAAACAAAAAAAAAGAGAAACCGGCGTTCGCTCATCATAAATCAAGAGAGTAGCGGTATCTACAACCGTGACGCGGTTCCAAGGAATGGGAGGCAAAGCTCAAGTCACCGGAAGGTCCGCGATCAGCGCTATTTCATATCACTAGAGCACGCATTTAGCTTCGTTAAACCTGCCTCAAGGCAATGGCCCATCCACGCTCGAGAACCCTGGGTGATCACGGGTTGCGGAGATCTCGCTAAGCCAAACATGAGGCAGAGATTCTCCTGTTGTGGCATCCCACCATCACATTCGCATCTGTTCTTAACTCGCTTTTCCGCACGAGTCTTCCCTATTCCAGGTCAATCCCGATCTCCCTAGAACGTCTCATCGTTGGCTCTAGATACCAACGCATTTTGTCTGATGTCTAGAAGACCACTTCTAAGCGCCTGTTGACGTTTCGTTCCGTCTGGGTCAATAGAATTTTTACTCAACCCATTTCCCTAGCGTAAATTCAAATTCCGTCCCTTGGTGCATGGTTGTTCATGACTGAACAATCCTACCGTTGAAATATACTTTTCGGTACACATGAAATGGTTCCAAAGAGAGCAAAAAACCAATTAAATAAGATGAAGGCTAGATTTCAAGTGACTCGGATAGGCCCTACAAGGTTTAAAGTTCGGACTCTGCTCTGGCAACCTTCGGCTCATCCTTGGGTTCTTCAGAGAAAGCACGAAGAATGTTGGCTTTGATCTGGATCTCATCGAGCTTAGAAGGGGCGAGGGACCTCTTCTCAAGTATGGAGCCAAGGCTGGAGGCGAGTCCGTCAATGAGGATGCACGCGGTTATATGCGGCATTAGACGAGGTACGTATCGGGATTGAGAGTATAACCAACGGGGAGGATAGCGCCAAGATAGGAAAACAAGTCAGCCATCCGGTCATTTTTACACCATAGATAAACCGACGCCACATACCGTTTTGTCTCCTTCTCAATATAAGCCTCGCTCGTATTAACTACCTTCTCCATGACCCTCAAATAGTGTTTCGCTTCTTGGCTAGAGCTCTTAGCTAACGCTCGAGCCTCATCAAAGATTGCTTGGCGGGTGTCTATCGCTGCGGAAAAGAACTTCTGGGCCAGTGTGTCAAAGGATGAGAGACGACCGGCCTAGAAATAAGAATGGTAGAGTCAGCAACATGGTAAGGGAGACAAGATGGTAATCGTAAGAAATCCAAAGGAAGTGGGTCTAAAGAGTAGACAAAATAGTTTACCTGGTCATTCAAGCCCCCTCCGACCTTCCTCTGAGTACCACACTTCTCATTGAGGTAATCGACGAAGTCCGCCTCGGACCTGCCACCTTCATATACGGTCCCCTCCTTGTTGTCGGCGGAGAAGAACTTGAGGGTAGGGAAGCTAGAAATATCGTATTTCCTGGCAATGTCCTTGTTTTTAGCATCATCGGCGTCAATGTTGGCTACGATGCACTACTCATAATTAATTTAGCCTCCAAAAGACAAGGATCATCTACTTACTCCACTTTCTGGCTTGAAGGCCGAAGCGACTGAGAAGAACAAGATTCAATTTACTATCTCCCAAAACGTGCTGCTTAGTGTTACCTTTTTCGTACGTAGGCTTCAAATTCTTACAATGACCACACCAAGGAGCCTGGCATCAAGGAAGCATTAAACCATGTCCCGAGTACCACGGAGGTTGACAGGACAGCGCTTACTGTGAAGGACACGAGGACGTTCTTAGAAGGATCCTGAAATCGGATATAAGCCTTTGGATGCGTAATTTCGGATAACATGACGTACCAAGACGACTTCATCGAAGTTATAGACATCAAGAACTGTTGTCTCTGGGGGTGGTGGGGGTTTGATGTTAGACTTGACGCCGGACTTTGAGGTCACGCTATAAAAGCATATAGATTCAGTTCATTGGATAAACCTGAAAAGTCGGCACATACAATGCCGCTAGACTATCCAAGTCCCTGCCGCTCTCATACTTTTCATCCTTTCCGGCAGCGTCAAACCATTTGAGTGCTATAGATATGCGTATTAGCAGCCGCATATATTGACTCGAACGTGAAAGGATACAAACTAGGGAAGCCCTTAACGTCATATTTTTTGCCCAGGGGCTTTCCAGCCCCGTCGGCATCGACTTTGGCAATTACAACCTTATCTCTTGCATGAGCAAATGCATCTGCGAGTTGTTCATATACCGGTGCGAGATTCTGCCAATGTATGAGTTGAAAGAAGCAGTGCATACAACTATATGCGCACCTTGCAGTGACCACTGAACACCTCCATTATTAAAATATTCGAAGCATTATAGATCAACTAACATACCACCATGGCGCAAAGCTGGAGACCAGTCAGCGTTAACGATATTTCACGTGCCAACACGTCAATTAGAACGTACAATTCGACCAACGCAGGTTTGCCTTGTCCAACAATCTGGTCAAAGTTTTCCGGAGTCAAGTCGAGGACATTGGAAGCAGAAACGACGGCCAAGAAGAAAACAGAGATGAAAGCAGAGGAAAGTCTCATGGTGGTGGTGGAAGAGGCTGGGACGGAGACTGACGTGGAGAACTAATTTGTTTGATGCTATGTACGAGAAGTGCTTGGTCATCCGTTTCAACCGTTGCAACGCGTTGCATCCCTCAACCAGCTGCATTGACACCCTGGGATTATCGTCTGCATCTTTACTGCAGCACGGTCAATATTTTCGAGGTTTTACGCGCCTACAAAGTTACAATGTCTTCCATAATCCCCGAGGCCATTCCGCGTCTATCACGACGGGGCCCTTCCACCTGTCCACGTGGGAGGCAATTCGCCTTCCCGATATAGCAGCACTCTTTTTATCAATCTACTGTATGCCTAATTTCTTGGTCATCTCCATCAATTTATCTTACTTTGCTCTTTCGCGTTACTCAGCAGCCGATTACTGGTTCATAAACCTCGAAAAGCCTAGCTGAGGCACCCGTAAACCCACCCCACCCCACCCCCAATGGCTTCAAGTAATCAACACGAGAACGATATCCATGGCCAGAACGACCACCACGAAGAGGGAGAGGGAGACGCTGAATTCATAACCGAAGACGACATTCTCGAAGAATACCCATTAGACGGACGGGATGGCGCTGAGCCCATGGACGAAGATGACGAACTTGGCGATCTTCCTAACGTTGGCGGCAGCTCTTCTGCGGATGCAGATGCAGTTGAAGACAACTCCGTGCAACAGTTCCGAGGACACAAGAGTTCCGTCTTTACCGTAGCATGCCATCCGACACAACCACTGGCTGCGTCTGGAGGAGAGGATGATCTTGGTTATATCTGGGACATCACGGATGGAGAAATTATTGTCAGATTGACCGGACACACAGATAGTGTCACATCAGTTGTTTGGAGTCATGATGGAGAAATGGTTGCTACTGGCGGGATGGACGGCAAGGTGCGAATCTGGCGGAGGGTCGGGAAGCAGAAGGGAAAGGACGACTATCGCACTTGGGAATTTTTGACCGAACTACAAGGGCCCGATGAGGTTATGGTGAGTAGTGGGCTGGTTATAACCTGAACAATCATTCTGATTCACTACCTCAGTTCTTAAGATGGCATCCGAAGGGCAACGTTCTCCTTGCAGGATCTAATGACTCAACACTATGGCTCTGGCAATGTACGATATACAATTCCCTTTCATTCCGACTATCGTCTTATTCGAATCCCTAGTACCTTCTGGTAGCACAATGCAAGTCTTCGCAGGACACTCAGGCCCTGTAAATTGTGGTGACTTCACGCCCGATGGTAGGATTCGACTTTTTCCGTTCGAGCGCTAAAGCCAAACTAACATAATTGATTTCAGGTAAACGCATCATCTCAGCTGATGCCGACAACACCCTCATTTTCTGGGACCCTCGCTCCCCAACACCCATCTTCAAGCTCACCCCCACCAGCGCCCGCTTCAACCTCGACGGAATAACCTCTCTTGGCATTAACCCCTCCTCGACTCTTGCCGTCGTTGGTGGAGCAGCAGGCGGCGTCCGTGTTGTTTCCCTCTCCAAAGGCGAAGTCGTCTCAACCCTTGGCGGTCACACAGAAGGCGAAAGTATCGAAGCTGTCGTCTTCGTCGACCTCACTGGTCTGGTTTCAGGCAACGACGGTCCCGGAGTTGTTGTCACAGGCGCCACAGACGGGAAGGCCTGCATTTGGGATTTGAGCACGATGAGACTAAGAGCTGCATTGGAGCATGAGGACGCCGTCACAACATTACTCGCACACCCAACACCACAGTCTCATTTATTGATTTCGGCATCCGCTGATAGGACGCTGAAAACTTGGGATGCTAGGTCGGGAAAACTGCTACGCACCCACACAGGTCACCATGGACCTGTTCTTGGCGCGTCACTTGGCTTAAGTGGGTCTGTAATTGTCAGCGCGGGTGACGATGGCTTGTGTGCAGTATATACCACAGAGTCGACAGATGGTGATTACCTTGTCACATAAAACAAAATAGACTCATCGCTTGCCGCTCTTCGTGACCCCATTCTGCCCAATTGTACTCAACGGATTAGAGTAGCCTGGTAATTAAAATTTCAACATATATTATTACAAATAGAAAGAGACAAAATATCATAGTTCAGCCCAGAACAGAAACCAACAGAAAGACAAACCGCATGCGACGAGGACTTGTGTAGTAAAGCCGGGCGCGCAAAAGGCGCAAACTTGGAATCATTCTCCAGCACTAATTGATGTATCTTTTATCTAAACAAGCGACATACCCCCAGATTAGTCACAATGGTCTTTGAATGTCAGATACTTACACGATGCAAAATCTTTTTGACGCGATGATAGTCGATCTTCGTATTGGTTGCCACTTTCCTAACAGCTCCTACTGCGGCTGGTGGTCGGGCATCCTGAGTCTTCATATTTGCTGCGAGGACCTCCCGAATGGTTTCACAATTAGGTCGACTTTCGGGTTTCATTTCCCAGCAGCCTTCCAACAGGTCCCACATCGGTTTGTCGATTGCATCACAATCAACATTCTTTGGATCGGGTCGTAGGGGGTGTTCGCCCCGCAGAACAGCTTCTTTCACCTGAGGATCGTTGTCGAGTTGATAAAAGGGAACCTTGCGTGAAAGAACCTGCAGGAGCATTAGCCACTAACACTCGGAGGGTCTGAAACTGGCAAGGTGTACAAAATGGACGTGCCTCATAGCATAGACTACCAAATGACCAGATATCGCAAGGCTTCGTTGGTCGGACCTGAGCTATATTCTCCCTCTGATGTAGTTCGGGCGCTATCCAACCTATCGTACCCGAGACGAATGATTTGGTAAATTCCGATTTTGGATTGGCTATTGCAATGTGTGATGCGCCGAAGTCCGTGATCAGGGCTCGCCCCTCGCCCGAAACTAGCACATTCCGCTGGACAAATTGAATGATATTTCGCCATACAAGGGCATTGGACATACCGCTTTGAGATCGCTATGCACAATGCCAAGTCGGTGCAGGTACAATAAACCCTCGAGGGTGTCGGAGATCTCAGGGGCAGTTGTAGTCCACGGGTTATGTACTATTGGCCCGAAGTACTTACCAGCGGCATCCTGCGGTCCTGCGCAAGTTTTTTTGAGTAGTCACAGAGGGTTCCATTTTCCATCCATGGAGATACAAGGCCCATTTGTCGGGACTCTTTTATCATGAATACCCCATAAAACGGCAAGATATTTGGATGTGATAGATGAGCCCATAAGGTAGATTCCTTGGTAAGTGCCTGTTCGGAATATTCAGGTTTGTCAATCGCGTGGGACCATTGTGAGGCTCACAGCAGAATTACATTCAAATATGACGATCTTGACGCAGATTGCGTGGTTCTCGTATCGCCCCTTGTACACCTCCGCAAAGCCCCCCCTTGCTATAAGCTTATCGGGTTCCCACCGGACCTTCTTCAGCTCAAAACTGTGGGGGTAAACTTGTGCAGATGTTGCAATTTTAGAAAGTAAAGTGAGGATGCGATTTCCTTCGATAGTCATAATAACGCCTTCTTCATTGAGGACCTTCGGGTTTTTGGTCAATGAATGAGCTTAGGGAGTGTGGTCGGTTGACGTACCAAGCTTAGGAAATCCGCCATCGGCCGAATATCTTTGCTGTCGAGCCCCTCCACTACTTCGACCGCCTTATCAAAAGACCCTTCCAAGACGTTGAATAACACAGCGCGAAGGTGGTCTGGGGGGCCAGGCACCTCCTGCAATTTCTTTTGTAGAGCCCTCGCCCTCATGAGCAACTCGTGACGCTGTCCTTCCAGATTTCTATACTCTTCCTGTAACACAACAAAGGCTTCATCGCTTACATCCATCTGGCGCATCCGTTCTTTCAGCGTACGCATCCGTGGCATTTGTTCCTCGAGGAAATCGGAAATCGCCGTAGATATTTCTTTCCCAATGACTGCCTTGGAAAGCGCATTTTGTAGATCAACGAGTTCCTTTTCAAGGCGACGCTCCCGTCTCTCCCTCGGAGCGTGGAGGAATTGTTCAAGGATGCTCCATGCTGACTGCTCTGTATCCCCGTACCGTTGTGTACTCGACCCCCGTCGCATCATTGGTTCCCAAAAGGTAGATTTGAGCTCTTCTTCTCGGCGTTCGCCAACTTCCTTGTCGGCCAGGGCATCCCACATTGTCGTGACCATGATAATTTGGCTGCATGACTCCGTTCCGCAGAGTTTTTCGAATGTTTTCAGATTCTTCAGAAGCGTCCCCGCCATCCGATTGTCCGGAATACGGTGAAGGTAGAGAATACCACTTAGTAAAACCTTCTTCTTGCATCTAAGTAGATCTTCAATGGAGGCCAAGCACAGGCTATGTTGCAGTGTGCACATACATTTGTTCCAGCCAACGTGAGATAAGTTCCAGAATCTCGGCGTGACTTTTGCGCGTATCGTCAAAGCCAGGTGTATCTACCAGAACAAGCCCAAAATGCTCGCCAGGGACCTGGACCCTAATGGCATTAATCTCGTTTGTGCAAGACTGTAGACCATGACCTATTCCTACATCGCGTCCAACAGCTTTACTGATGAACTGGAGCCTAGAGATAAGAGTGGCAGCCGTCCTTTTAATGCACAACGCGTACCGATGATTTCCCAGTGCCAGTTGACCCCATCAGTCTGTAAAAACCGTAAAAGCGTTAGCATCTATTAGAAGGGCCATAAGACATGTCCGAGAAACTCACGCGATAATTGTATCGTCCTCTGTCAACTCCTCTGTCTCCACGTTCTTTGCTTCATTCGCATGTTTCCAGATATTCCATACTCTCCTCTCGGAGGCGAACTCAGTACTTGCCCAGGATTTCGCGGCGGAGGCGCGCCCTGTAAGCTAGTGCTATGTCAGCTTAGGTATGAGGGGAAGCACGTTTCTATTAATCAACCTGTTTGAAGATGAACCTTGGGTGCCACCTGAAAGGCTCGTATGAGGCCGCTCAAAACACTTTCTCATGGAGGCGGGGGCCACTTACGATCTTGAGTCTTTCGCTTTTCTGGATGGTGGTTCGGCACCTGGAGCTGGCAGCCTGTTCTTCGCTCAGTAGATGATCTGTCAAACCCTTTGATTCGCACAATACTCACTGATCCGCAGCTGATCTCTCGATACGATGTATTTCCGAGCTCGTGGTGTCATTTCCGCTGGTAGTAGCCTCTGTGGAAGTGCCGCTGTTTGATTTGAAGGGGTTTAAGATCTGGCCTCCTTTGAATGATATCAGTGAGTCTTGATTCTTGGAGGATAACGGGGATGGGCCCGGTAGCGGGTGCCTACGAGTCGTGATAGATTCACCAACATGAAGGTCTTTTTCTGGGACGACACGGATAGAAGTATCCACGGGTGAGGATCTAGCTTTCGTCTGTGGTCTCATGGAGCAAGTGCGTATCAAAGGGGGGAATTAGGAACTTAGGCAAAAAATGAAGACAACGTCACCTTCCGGTGAAGTTTATAAGTATTACATCTGGCATGATGCATGGCGGATGCATGACGGTGAACGCGTGCCAATGTATTTAGCGCCGGCATGCAACTCCCCATCCATAAATACGATCTTAGCGCTTGATCCAGCAACACGACCACTATATTATTTACACTACTCGAAATCCCCGCGTCGTACCAAATCTGTTGTGCTGTACTATGTAATCTCGGCACCCATATTCTACACATATCTACTCTCACCGGCTTGCTCAGGGCTAGAGGACCTTCCATATTACCGTTATGAGAACCTGCACGATACTGAATACGCATTCATTGGATGGGAGTGATAGCCCGGCCGCCACATGAGGACGACAATATTATTGTTGGTGGCCTGACGGCGGAATTGCAGGTGACGCAGTGTGCTTCCTTCAAGTAAAGTATGTTTTCGTTCGCTGAACCTGAAAGTCATATTAGCTGAAGTGCCTCCATAGGCGCCATGGCATACTTCAACTTACACGCAGGAGGATCTTTTCAACTTTTTCATAATTAACTATGATATCCGACTTGGCCCTCATTGCCTCCCAAAACCGAAAGTTATCCTCACCCTGCGGCGTTGGCTCTGGGCGGTTATTTTGAGTATCCGCCAATCCTATCAATACATCTCGAATTGAATCGCACGTTGGCCGATCTTGAGGTTGATAATTCCAGCAATCGCTCATTAGATTCCACATGCAGTCGTCAACCTCATCGCAAGGAGCCTCTGGAGGTGGTCGAATCGGGACTTCGCTCCCTTTCAAGAGAGCGACTATCACTTGAGGCTCCCTGCTGTATTGATAGAATGGCATCTTTCGTGTCAAGACCTGGCTTATAATCAACCTCCAAGTTGTATTGCACGACTTCTTGAATCTCACCTCGTAGCATAAACAACCGAACGACCAAATATCGCAGGCTTTCGTCAATTGATTGTGGCAGTCATCTCCCTTGAGTAGCTCGGGTGCCGTCCAACGTGTCGTTCCTCCGGGGGAAGTAGCAGAGGATTTCCTACCCACAGAGCTTACTGTGATGTGTGAGAGTCCGAAGTCTGTGATCAGTGCCCTTCCGTCGTCTGAAAGCAATATATTTTGCTACAATCACATAAATTCGTGGCCGCTAGGCAAATGAAACGAACATACTGCTTTCAGGTCGCCATGCACGATATTAAGTTGATGCAGATATCGCAAGCCCTTAATGATATCCATGATCTGAAATCCGATATTTAGAGCCCTGAGTTTCTGAATTGAGCTTATAATACACACCAGGGGTGTTCGAAGCGTTGAAGGATTGTCCTTCAAGTAGTCCCAAAGGTTCCCATTTTTCATCCAGGGAGAAATAAGACAAATCCGTTGTGATAGGTCGTCAAAAAGATATATGCCATAGAAAGGTAATATATTTGGGTGCGAGAGGTGAGCGCACACTACGGTTTCTTTCATACACTCCTGTATCGTAGACATCAGAACTCACAGCCAGGAGGAGACGGAGGAGTGTAGTTACCCTTAATACGTCGATACTCTCTTGCTTTTGGAAAATCCGGATGACTTTGAGACAAATAGTCTGACTGCCATGTTTTCCTTTATAAACGTCGGCGAATCCTCCTCCCTTGATAGGCTGAGAATCGCTCTGTATTCCCTTTTGTAGGACGTAACATTGCGGGTAGACCTTTGCTGACTTCGCAAGCTCGCAGAGTAGACCAAGTAAGTATTTCCCATCACTACTAGCGAGGATACCGGCTTCATGCAGAACCTAGAATATTCGGGTGTGACTAATGACGCACTGGCACTGATATGGTAGGACCCGCTCACCTCGTTCAGATAATCGGCGACGGATTGTGCATCATTCCCTACAAGTCGAGCTGCCTCTGCTCGATAATCAGCATTTTTGACGATCCTCAAAATTAGGGTGTGAAGTCGATCTTGGAGTATCGTTTGCGAGAAAGAACCCGCCCTTTTTGGTTTCGATCCAGGCAAGGGTTCAGACTAGCCGGATATAAATGACGCGGTATGATTTGAAAGCACTTGCATGCTTACCATCGCCCTCTATGTAGCCCTCAGTTAGAATCGGTTCAAGTGAAGGCAAACTGGTAATGCTTACTGGTTTCCCCTTCTTCGCGAAGAGTAATGTGGCGATTCTTCGACTCAAGGGAGCTTTCAGACGTCGGACATCGTCAAGGGCTTTCTGCATATCCTGTTCAATTCTCTTGTGCTCTTTTCGTAGACCCTCGAGCAGGTGGGGGTTGTTCTGCCCTTCCATGTGCGCCGCCAACTTCTCCATCGTGGCCCTTTGTTCGTCCAGGAGCTGCTGTAGACTTAAGTAGAGCACCTGTCCCGCACCTGTTTCGCCCGGGCGTTTCCCGAGGTCAACAAGCTCCTGCTGTAGGAGAAGTGCTTCTCGCTTGCTTGTTCGCAAAATCACTCCATCGACGATCGCCTTCCCGCTCTCATTGGTATTGCTAAACCTTCCCATCTGCGAGCCCTTGTCCAACATAGTCTTCCAAAAGTACTTCCTCAGCTCGCCCTCGCGACTTTCACCAACTTCCGTGCCCTGCAATCGGTCCCACATTGTCGTCACCAACGTTACTTGGGTCATTGCAGCATCCCCGCAAATTTCGCCGAGAAAGCGAAGGCTCTTGAGGGATGTAACTCCCATTCTGCTATCAGTTATGCGGTGCATATAGAGTATTCCTGTCAGCCTGATTTTATTCTGGTAGCTACCCACGATACCGGTAAGTGGGGGGTCAGCTAACAAAGACATATTTACATACGTCCTTCGCAACCATTCACTGGTCACGTACAAAATCTCCAAGTCGTTCCTATTTACATCGTCAAATCCTGGAAGGTCCACTAGTGCAAGGTTGTAGCCGCCATAATAGTCTTGGATCAGAGTAACTTGCACTCCATCGGTATGTGTTGCTTGACTGATTTGCTGCCCAGGCTGTCGAGTGAGGACGTCGATGAACTTGGTACGAGAAAATCAGACAATATCCACGAACTTATTGTAGACTAGCGCTCACATGGCTTTTACCAGAACCATTAGGTCCCATCACTCTGTTCGAACAATCAGACGAAGAATCTTGACCATTCTAGCAGGACATACGCAAGAACAATATCTTCGGGACGGATTTGTGCTTGGGTAGGGATGTCCATACTGCGAATTCGTGTGCGAAAGAGGGGCGCCCTGGGCGGATAAGCAGGTGTGCTCGTAATGCCATGCTACGACCACGTTTTGATCAGCACTTGTTGGCTAATTGAATTACGCTCTATTTAGCTTTATGTAAGGTTAAAATTATTGTATTGACTTCGTGGTTATTAATGTCGAAAAGTCCAGTATATTCCAGTTTCGTGTCGTGCACTAAGATTGAGTCTACAGATTGAAGTGCACTACTGCAGTCCAGAAATTGATCCACCAAACAAGAACGACGAGGCCTGGGTTATTTGATTTTATTACCACTCAATTTAAGTTGCTTCCTCCGAAAGAAATCCAGTGGACAGCAACTAGCTCGAGTACAACATGAGGAGACAATGAGAAACGTCCAAATGAATGGACGATGACTCAATGTTACTCCGCAGGTTGGCATCCCATGGGAAACCACTCAACCTCACTGAAGTGCTCCCGCGTAGGCGGCGGGCTCAACAGGAGAGGTTATATACAGCGGCCAATACCAAGACGAATGACTGCCCTCCGGATCGATGGATGTCCTGAAAGGTACAGTAAGCCTGTGCCGTCACAAACCTGGGAAGTGAAAGGGAAACGAGATACCCACCATCGCTGCGCGGAGGTGAAATCCCCGCTACCAGAATACGAACACCCAGCAGATCGACTGGGGAGAGAGAGAAAATGAGTGTGATTATTGGTATTTAAGGGATAGGTGGTCTACCTAGCGGTGAGTTGGGTGTAAGGAGTAGAAACCGAAGAACTACTTACTGATTAGATACACTACACATCCTTTATATATCTTTTGATGTGCTTTCGGGTAGGTCGATCGATGCCGTCGGTGGATGTTTATGGTTGGCTCAAGCAACATATAGAAGGTCGAGTTACAAATTGTGGGGTGACCGCAGCACAACGTGGATCATCTCGAACATTCCATGGCCTCGGAAATCAGCGTTCGTATAAGATGTCAGGGGGTTTTGCAATTGTTGCATATCCATGAAAATCATGCCCTTGAGTTATTTCTACAACGATCAAATTTCTGAGGCCCAGTTATAAATCGTTCGAGTCCGGACGGGGGTCATTTCTCTTCCACGTTCTTCAAGACCGAAACCCCTAATGAAGACTTCGTGAATCGTCCGGAGTTTTGTGTATGTAGATGGGGTCTGTCTTTGCACAAGTTTGCCGGGCCACCCTATCCGTGCGAATCGACCTGCGGTTGGTTAAGAACGACATGAATCTCAATAGTTCATGTTACGTACCGTGCCCGCTCGAAGCTCCCGGAAAATTCTACGTTTGTCACCGCGGCAGAACGAGAGAGAATGTGCAATCAAACGCGAGGGCCAGGGTAGATAAACATGCCGTGAGGCTCGGGGATCATATCTAAGCTGAGCGCTAACCCAAAGAATCCGCATCCAGAATAACACTGGAAAATCATCTATAATAATCCTCAGAGCACTGCAAGAAACCGATCAATCCAAGGAATATATCATTAATCAAGAACACATATGGTATACCAAGCATTCATAGATCAAACCATCCTGCTCTGATCATCTCCTCCGCGAGCCCATCCCAGGTCTTCCTCCTCGCCTTCCGCCCTGCCATCTCTGTTGCAAACCTCAGACACTCGTCCAGCCTCCATCTCGCCCTCACATCATCATTCCCCGTTCCAACGTCCCCATTTTCGCGTCCACCGGCACTAGGAGTGTACGGTGCCCCAGGACATATCCTCCTACTCAACGCATAAATCATCCCGGCAATAAATGCATCATGTGCGCCAGATTCGCCCACAGCATCGCTGGCATCAGGACCAACACCAGCACCACGCTCTGTTCCCTGTGACCCTTGATCATCCTCGTCGGCATCACCTTCGGTAACGACTAGGGATTGCATGCGAGAGTCTGTTTGTGTGCGATGGGATGAAGAAGAAAATGAACGATCAAGTTCTGTGCTGTTTCCCTCCATGAACACATCGGAAGGCTGGGGTAATGTATATGCGTTGGATGAGCTCCGGCTTCGTCCATCAGCCCAAAAAACACTCCCACTTCGAACACTGCGCAATTCGGGTGCCGGCCGTCCTTCCGAGTCTGCAGGGACAGGTGGGGCGGACGGTGGTCGTTCCTCTACCCATGGTGAACTCTGGAAGTACTCGCGAGTTGGTAAAGACAACACTGCTGCGCCATCTTTGCCCCAGTGAGCGACCAGAAGGGCGTGGGGAGGGGCAGTTGACGCCAGCGATAGCAAAAATGTCCGCGGGGAATTCGCATAGTCTGGAGATTGTGCCTGCGCATATTGCTTGTTCAAGAAAATTACGTCGACGTACGGGATGAGCTATATTAAAGAATGTGAGTATACGTACTTTTGTCAGAAACATTCAAAGCACGTACCGCTTCAACGCCCTGCCGCACCTTCCTTCCCACATCCATACTAAAAACGCAATGACTCCTCCACTTCCTCTCCCGTGCTAATCCATCCAAGCCAACTATGTTGTTCAACGTAGTTTTGACTGACCTGCCCTCAAAATGTAACCAATCAAATGGCGCTGGACTATTAGGATTGGAAAGGTGCGGTCGCCCGCTACTTTGAGAAACCCGTGGACTGGAGCCCCCACCAGTGACACCAACTGTCCCGGGCCGAAGGCTGAGATTCGTGCGACTGCCAGTAGTTGGTCGTCCATTCAGCATTGCGGGTGGTAACGGTGGCTGCGGCGGGATGAGGTTGGGGGCCTGTTGGTAAAATTGCTGCTGTTGGAGTTGAGCATAGTTTTCAGGGTAGTTCTCCGGGGCAAGGAGAGGACCAAGGAGGGAAACGAAATCCTCATGCGTGATGTCAGGTAGAGGGTTGTGGTTGATCACTGTGCGCGCGTTATCCTGTGCTGCGGTACGCTATTTAGTAATGATGGGTGGGTATAAATGGGTATGATTGCTCATACCAGAATTCAACACCCAAGCGCTCGGTACACCAGCATTTGGCCAAATTTTGCAATATTGCGTATTCACCCCCTCGTTCTCAAGTTCCCGCAGGATCCTCCTACCCTCCTCATTTCCACCAAGCGGGGCCACTAATACAGCTTCAATAGCCGGAAACTGAGCAAGGGCTGACAGCAGCTGTCACCTTCGTTAATGACACACTTTGTCTTGCAAGTGCGAGAAATGGACTCACGGTATTGGCACTCCCGCCCCGCGCTTTCTCCACCGCATGCGCGCGGATAGCGCTTGAAGGTGTTGGATGATGTGGAATATAGAGTGTATGTGTCAGAAAAAGTGTGCCTGAAGACACTATGCGGAGAGACCTGTTGAGTTCGGGAATATATGTTGCTCCGAGTGCCGTCGGTGAACCTGTGGGGGAAGGGCCACCATGTGCAGAGGAAAGTGTGTCGCGGCGGAGTTTCGCCATGGCGATCGTCTGGTATCAAGGCGTTGGACGAGGTATGGGTGCCTAGGCTGCTAGCGAATAGAAAGGTGATGGATATAGCCGGTGTCGTCCAAGCTCAGACACGGGCTCCACAAGAAGATGAAGATAGATTGTCGTGAGAGACGTTCAGGTCGAGGAAAGCCCCGAAGTCGAACGGCGTTTGGGCGTTGTGGGTGTCGTTTTGTTGCGTATAAGTCGTAAAAGTTACGTGAAACTTGGGTATCCCGAAGAGCCGTTTGGCGTCCCCTGGGGTGGGAAACAGGGATCCAAGAGCCCTCCGAAGGATCAAGTGAAAGTCCTGGCGGGACCGAAGAACGAGAGACGGTGGTGGAAGGAGGAACACAGGGGAGATTGATGATAGCATGGGTGTTTCTGACCCGATCCGCATGTGAATTTGATATCTCCGTAAACATGATTGACTTTTCTCAGTTATTCAAAAAATGAAATTCAGCGCACGGAAGCCCGGTAACGTTGAGCAATTCACTAGTGAATTACGAAGTATAAGTGAATATATGTGCATGCAGCATGAAGCAACACCTCATGTTAAATCAGAAAATATGTGTAGGATACTTTTCACGAGAGAATATCAATCCATCTCCACATCTCCGTCTTCACCTTCACTGACATCTTCCCACTCTACTTCGCCCTCGTCATCTTGATCATCCTCTAGGGGGGAAGGCTTTATCCCCAGTACCTCTAGTTTCGCTACAAGTTCTTGGACATGTTCTAAAATCGGTTTGTCTGGATGATCCTGATTGATATGTAGCTATGCGAGGGAATGTTTGGTCCATGATTCTTTCTTGAAACGAATAGATATTACTTACCACCTTGCATGTCTCCAAGCAATCTCTTGAATCCTTCGCCAATTCCTCCCAGCCCATGTCGTCCAGCTTTCCATCACCCGACTCCTTTGCACTCTCGGACATCAGGAAGAAACACCACCCTTCAAGGTACCATGCCTCTACCTCTTGATCATCCGTAACCATTACCCCTTGCAACACCAGTAATGCCGGCGTATACAGCGAGAGTTCCAAGAACAGTTTCACAAGAGATAGGCGTGTGGGTATAGGTGGAAGTCTGGGGTCATCCAGATCAAGATCCTTCCACAGCGTCCAGACTTGCTCAAGGATTTGTTTGGCATCTTCGGGTCGTTGCTGGG
This sequence comes from Macrolepiota fuliginosa MF-IS2, assembly GCA_015584085.1. Taxonomy (NCBI): domain Eukaryota; kingdom Fungi; phylum Basidiomycota; class Agaricomycetes; order Agaricales; family Agaricaceae; genus Macrolepiota; species Macrolepiota fuliginosa. The sequence continues at coordinate 81,224 of MU151095.1, read as the reverse complement.
ACATACGGACTGAAGCAAGGGCCTGGAGGGCTTCTGGATTGTTGGCGTCGGTTTGGAGGGCGAGATTAAGGAGGTCTTCGCAAGTTTTTTCTGCTTCTGGTTCGAAACTTTAGTGCCCAGTGAGCAGACGAACTGCGAGCGATAGTAGTAGAGAGGCGTACCATAAATCATAAGAGGGGTCCATCCATATCTCTACCTGGCCAATTAGTGCACGAACAATGTTGCTCTTAATCTCATTTTCATCCGGCGTGCTGTTTGAAGTGGGATTTTGGGTAGACTGTTTGCCTTTAAGCTGATTGATGAGGATATCAACCGCGGCTTGGTAATGTTGTAGTGCTAATGTTGGATCATCATCAAATATTTGGGCAAGGTACAGATGCGCAGAAGCTGGTGGTGGTTGTGGCGAAGGCGGTTGTACTAGAAATTGGAATGCCTAAGCCGGTAGTGGGGTATGATCAGCTGTACAGTCATTTACGAGATAACCTGGCTCACCTCTTTTGCAGCATCAATCTCACCGGTCTCTAGTAGGCACACTCCCAGCATCTCTCTGGCCTCGATACTCCCTGGTTGTTGTTCCAATATCCGCCTCACGAACCGCAGTGCAAGTTCGTAATCACATTGCACAATCAGCTCCTGGACTTTTTCGAGAAGTGCGGGTATAGATGGCGCCTTTGCTGCTGTTGCAGATGATACATGTTGTACAGGGGGATCTGAGGCCTTTGTGTGTTGCTTTTTCTTGGGTCTAGTACGCCCCATTTCTGTGATTATGAACCTGGAGGTTGATGATAAGTAGGAGGTTTTTAGGATCACGTGTGTCTATATCTGGTACACAGAGCTATTTTTGGATCGTTTGACTCTTTTCTAAACCTTGTCCAACGATCCTGATGTAGTTGCTCTTGCAAGCATGGTCCAAAATGAGGACGTCTCCTAGTGGCATCTCTTCTAACAAGACCGGCTGTTGGCCTTTTATCAACAAGATAGAACCGGAGGTGGCATTCTGAAAGAGGCTATGCATGGCTGGTGACGGCAGCATGGTTGAGCCAGTTTTCTGGTAAGATCCATGGGCGCCAGGCTTGACGCCCTTCAACTAAACGTGTATGCCAGCCCCCTCAAGAGGTCTTGGGAGTGAGGCATTGCGTCTAAATCCCCTGGCTTTTCTGGATCATAACTTGTTGGGACAAGATGGTAACCTTCGTCGATGACCTCAACGAGGACGATATTATCATTGCGTGCGTAACTCTTTGAGTTATGCGCTTCTCACGAGTTGAACACTTTCACCAGTATCATGGGGCCCACGGGCGTAGGAAAAAGCAACGTGAGGCTTCATCCATATTGTGTTATGCGGACTGAAGTGACATGTCCTAGTTCATTGATGTCCTGGCTCAGCAACCTGGCAGGCGCACAGGTTGTGGACTAGATTCCTGCACGAACAATGTTGAGGTCACCCTACTGAATTACGCCGGGAGGAAAATCACACTGGTAGAGCTACCGTCCTTCAATAACACAATAAAGTCTGAGGGAGAGGTGCTGCGCATGATTGAAGGCTGGTTGAGCACACTGTAAGTACATATCTCAGGCGAGATACGATACCAATCTTAACGTCTGATGAATTCAGAGTCAGAAAGGGAATTTGGTTGGCAGGAATCCTGTATATGCACCGCATAGACATGGATATAGCACGGCCTGGGCCCAAAGACCTTCGTATTCTTCGTGAGATATATGACAAGACGACTACGGTTCAAATCAAATTGGTGACAACAATGTGGGATGAGCTGGATTCGAATGGAATCGGAGAGGATCGCGAAGCAAGTCTGAAGAAGAATTTTGAATTATTCCTCTGGACTCTCGAAGATTCAAGGGACGGAGAAAACAGAAGGGCTTCGATCCGGACAAATAGTCGGGATGTACAGTTTCTCCGATTCTTCAATACCATGGACAGCGCCAAAAGCATCGCTGATGTCCTCATCGTGGAGAATCAAAAGGGGAAGTTGAAGGGGGGTACTGATCCAAAAAGAGATGCCGGAAAGGCGCGGGGCGGGGGTCAAGACTCCGAATCATTGAAGAACAAGAAAGTTAGGTTCCGTACCATAAGCATCATCAGGAAAGGTCGAAAACCTGTAAGTATCTTATAATCACTTCGTAAACACTCTTGACTCGATTATGGGTAGGCAGCTCGTGGTGTCGTGGTGCCCATTAGCTCCATCAGCGTCGATCTTTTGGACTCACAACCTCTTGAGGAGCGTCTGCAAGTCTTAACCTCCGAGATCTCAAAGACCTCTGAGTCTCGAAAGACATTCGCCAACGCTCTCTCGCCCGACTTGATTGATGATGCACAGCTTATGGCTGACTATTTAAATATAGTATATCCGCTTTTCCTCGTAGCTCTGACCCACACTGATCTTGGCTTGCATCAGATCCTTCATAAGGCAGACACTTCAAGTGGGAACGGCGGAACGGCTGTTAATATTCTTAGCTTGCTTTGTAAAATTGCCAAGCGAGCCGGGGTCTATCCACAGTGTTACATACTGAAGGGCATTGACAAGGAGTCTGTGCCATTCCAAGGAGGCGGTTTTGCTGACATCTACAAAGGAGTGTACAAGAATCAGACGATATGCCTCAAAGTGTTCCGGGTGTTCCAGACCGGAAGCGATCGCACTGGAATATTAAGGGTAAGCTTCTGTCAACCCCCTCTTGCTTCGCTAACAGGGTCTCTGATTTTCGTAGAAATGGGTGAAGGAAATGCTACTCTGGGCAAACCTTTTACATGATAATGTGCTACCGTTTTACGGAGTATTTCGCCTCGATGAGCCCGCCCAAAGACTCTGCCTCGTTTCACCATGGATGAAGAACGGGAATCTTCGAGAATATCTCAAAGCTCAGCCTGATGCTCCTCGAATACTTCTGGTGATTGCATGCTCCAGTGTTCGTGCAATAATCGCGGTACTAACTTAACATCCAGATCCGAGATGTTGTTGAAGGCCTGCTCCACCTGCACCGAGTAAAGATCGTGCATGGAGACTTGAAAGCGGTATGACATCCTTTTGTAGGAATGGATGGTAATTGACGAATATGAGCAGCAAAACATACTGGTTTCTGACAATGGACATGCGCTAATTGCCGACTTCGGGTTATCAACAATAGCCATGACCGCGACCAGGGGAATTTCAAGTGGAACGTCTACCGGATGCACAACACATTGGGCAGCGCCCGAACTGCTAACTGAGACTGATGGTCATAGCAAGCCCACAAAGCCGTCCGATGTTTGGTCTTTCGGTTGTTTATGTCTCGAGGTGCGAGTCGCTTTTCTGCAAAATACCCAATGAATGCCTGACATTTGGGAAGATTTTCACAGGAAAGACTCCGTTTTATCGATGCAGGGAGTCTTTTCAAGTATTTTCTGCTCTGCAGAAGGGCGAGGAGCCGCACCAACCACGGCGGGGAGATGACATCTGCAAAGGACTCGAGAAATGGCTCTCCAAGATGATGTTCGACTGTTGGAACGTCAACCCCCGGAAAAGGCCTACTTTCGAGAAGATCCAGGACACTCTAAAAGTCAAGGCGAACCAACCCGACGAGCGACTGAAGACACCAGTCCAAGTTATGGACCGATCGGCGTTTTGGGAAGACATGAGGGCTCAGTCGGATATCAAAATCGACTCTCAACGCGTGGAGCAGATGTTGCGTGACGTATGTGTCAAATCTTCAGTTAGGTCTCGACTCTCGAGCCTGAGGTTACGCAATTGATACACGTTTTGTAGTTCCCAGGTATCACTATGCAGCCTCAAAACTGAGATCTAGCAGGAGAACGGAGTCTTTTTGTCCTAAGTATTGTCATATATCAGGGAACGATTGTCCTCGAAGCTTCACATTACTAACATCCACATGTATCACTGGTTACTGGCATACAGTCGACTCTGTAATAACCCATAGCACTTTGTCCCGCCCCCGAGCTATGGGTTATTACAGAGTCGACTGTATTATCAATGGCGGGACAATCACGTGTGGTGGATATGAATATTTTTGGAGCAAATCAAAAATAACAGGCGCCCCTATTCTTTTCCTCGAACCACGATGTCGCATACATCCGAATTCACGATCTATGCATCTTGTCCTTCAGAATCCACATCTTCTCCAGACAAAGCACTCTTCCTTGAACGTCTGGACACGTTCATGCAAAAACTACTGAATGATATTAAAGCTTTCGCGGAGAGGGAATCAAGGTCTTATCAAGAGGTGGAATGAATCAATGTCAAGCATGATACAGACTTACCTTTGATAAGGGCCACTGTTTCTTTTCCTGATACCCGTGTGTATTGTCGTTTGTGCCTATCAGATGAGACGAAGTGTCGCGGAGTGGCACGCCAAGTTTTTGTTTTCTGAGGGAGGCATGGGGATCGGAGAGGGTACGGCGGGTGAAGTGGCACCAGAGGAAAAGTTTGTGCGAGGTCTGTCACATTGCCTGCTGCGCGTAGGGCCTATTCATAGCATATGTTTTCAGTTCGCAATATTCTTATTGAGGCATCGAAAGTGCTTGAGTCGCTGGCAGAGGTTTCGGGTGTCCAGTCGTTTTTATTGGCTGTCGATCCGAGTAACCCTCATGACGCGGGTTTTCTCGGAGGCTCACTTATCGGGCGTGAATATTATCGTGGGCTACGAGGTGGTGGGACCGCGGGTGCTGGTTCCTTCAAAACATACGCACAGAAGCGAGCGCCATCGTCACGCGACGAGGCTGATACACGAGAGTCTTCCGTTCGATCAAGCCCAGCACCTCCAACTTTTCGTTCTGCAAGACAGGCAAAGGTAGAATTGTACGAAGCTATTCGATTACAACTCAGGTGCGTCAGCAGGCCGCAGCCTTTCTGTTCTGTATCAGTTCATGATGTCATGTAGAACGGTCAGTGGGATACGAAAGGCAGAGATGAAATGGGCAAATCCGGAGCGGCTAAGCTTATATGGGGTTCGTATGATTGGTTGGCCCTCTGATATTCCTGCGGCGAACCCTTCAAGCTTGAAAGCGAGCCAGAACCAGAAACTGCTGGAGCTCGTAGAGCAGGGTGAATTAAGATTCGAAAAGACAACGATTACGGGATTGGAAGCGCATGGCACCTCGCAGAGCACGTCTGATGTGGCTGCGGATGATTTTTCATGGGCGTACGATGCTGAGGGAGATAGAGGCACCGGGGCGGGTAGGATATATGGGACAACAGCCGCAGCGAAATCTGTGTCAGATGCTATGCGACCCCTCCTTCTGGATCCCTCCACGCTGTCAGGTTCTGCGGACGCTGTATCCGTTCAGGAGGACAACCAAGGGAGTATATTTTCTTGGAAAGGGAACAATGATGATCTTTTGACTGCGGAGCATAATGGGGTAACAGAGTTTGACGAGTATGGAATTCGCGTAGAGCCATGGAACGATATGGTTCGTTTCGACGAGCCGGACGGCGACGATAGTCCCATCGAGCCGCGGGCACGGAAGCGCGCTCGAAGTATGGAGTCTGAGGGTAGATAATTAGGAGTGATGGGTGTTTAGGTTTGCGCCATGTGCCGTGGATCGGATATATTAAATATATTATATACACGCTGATGGCACATCATACCTTGGCCCAGTCCTTTCACAATCACCCATAATCTCCTTTCTTTACAATCGTCCCTTGTTCTAATGTTCTCTAGCCTTTTCTCGTCAGTGTTCCGCTCTCAATATCGTCCTAAACTCGTCTGATCCCGTTGATATGTTTTTCTGCCGGGATTCTGCTCGGTGCCACTCAGCACGTCGGCGCCTGTGGATCCCCAAGCTCCTAACTTCTTCCCAGTTGCTGCTGGAGTTCCGGCGAACGAGCTCTTTGGAGAGCTGCAACCGGCAGATACGGAGTGGTTATGTGCTGGAGGATTTACTACGGAGACGCAGACTTTCTACCTCAACACGGGGGATAGCAAAACGATAATGTGTCAGGTCATACATTCTGCTGTTGGGTGAGTGCAACATGTGCAACTATGCTCTCATCGATGTGAATTCTGACCGTCGTTTGCTCTGCGTATTCCATCGACTTCCAGACTATGGTACCCGCAAATCCAGTTCAATTGCAAGGTCCACGACACAAAGACGGGGCAGCATATTTGGAAATCTATCCACGTCAACAACTTCGTAACGCCTCCTCCCGGACTCGATAAACGGTCGAGCAAGGCAGACGAGTTTTCCATCACGCACAAGTCCCATCCCGACAACACCGACTTCCCTGAATCCTACACCATCCGTGCCAATCTTGGGCAGGATATGCAAATCTCGCTTGAGCTGAAGCGCTATAGTGGTGTCCCCGGCTTCAAAGTGGGAAAAGGACCCAAGGGTGGTTATTCGTACTTTGGTACTGATCCCACAAAGCCTGATGGCTTCGTTATCCACCGTTTCTGGCCTCGTTTGCTCGCGGAGGGACACTTTGTACATAACGGCAAGGCCGAAGTTGTCGAAGGCCCTGGCATGTTCGTGCATGCCATCCAAGGCATGCGGCCTAACCTCGTCGCGTCTGCCTGGAACTTTGTACACTTCCAGAGCCCGGCGCTGGGCGGCGTCTCTGCTATCCAGATGGAGTTTAAGACAATTGATCAGTACGGGAAGCGCGGGGCTGGGTCAGGTTACGTCGTGGTAAACGTGGGCTCGCTCGTTGTCGGCAACAAGCTTGTGGCCGTTACGGCAGAGACGATTTGGCCAAATGAGGACCCCAGTCCTGGCGAGGCAGCGGTGAAGTCCAAAGTGGTGCATCTGAAGCCCGAGAACGACCCTGATACTGGGTACAACAAGCCCAACGAAATTTCCTTTGAGTGGAAGGGCACGTCGTTGGTTCCCGATGCACCGGGAGATATCACTGCCAGTCAGTTGGCTGGCCTAGGCAGTGTCGCAGAGCCACGAGGATTGGTCGAGAAGGTAGATGTGCTAGCGGAAATTCCCTACGTTGTGAAGATGGCTGTCAGTTACGTTGCTGGCACGAAACCATATATCTATCAGGTTCGTTTTCCTTCTCCACACCGTTCATGTCTGATGGGTCCGCAGTGGTTCAATCCTGCAACGCTCAAAATAACTGGTCCCGAAGCACTTGCAGCTGGGCTTTCACAGGGCGTGGAGGTGGAAGGCATGCTGTACAACGAAGCTACATTCATTTCTCTATAATGCGCCCTGCTGCGGTATTTGATAGTCTGTCTGATCTATGTACAAGTAATCCAATCATCACGGTTCCGGTTCTGAAAGTTTCCCACGCGTCTGACTTATCTTGTCCGGCAATATTTATGTGCCCTTGAAACCCTTCCTCCATCATGTACCATGTCGCGCGCACTCTTCAGTGCTGTGCTCCCCCACCGCTTGTATCTTTCTCAACGACTACGCCCTTCGGCATCGTTCCCCGCTCGTCATAGTTTTTACACCCTCGCAACCACGAGACCAGGGAAAAGACCGTCACCAATACTGTATGAGATTGCACGCCGCCAGACGCCGGCCACGTTTGCCTGTTTCCACTCGACAAGGCAAAACCAGATTCCCCCAGCTCCATTAATACCAATATTCGCAACTATACTGAAGGTATGATTACCCGCGCTCGTTGTCCTACAGCCCAAAGACTGACCATGCGAGCGATATATGCATTCATTTCTATTTCTTACAGACGTCTACCGCACTAGAACTTGCTCGCACAGCCGCCCGCATTGTACTCACATTTGTTCCTCTTATTCTAATCAAGAACCGCGGTTCGCGGATCTGTGTTCTCATTGGAAAGACAAGACATGGCCAACCAATATCACCTGAAAAGAAAGAAGCTGTTCTCAAACGTATCAAGCACAGAACATACTTCCTCAAAATATTATTACTTGTGCCGTTCGCTCTATTCTGGGGGACGATTATCGCCAGCTTAGAGCGGACGCCTTTGACGGGAAGGTCGGTCGGTCCCTTAAATCCACTCGAGTCATTTTGGAATCTGATATACTTACATCACCGGTCCATGACTAACAGGTGGCGAATGATTATTCTCTCACCAGAAGAAGAAAGTGAAATTGCCGCCCAGCTTGCTGGTTCTGGGTGGTACCGCGCTGTGGGGGAAATTTTGGCCGACGAAGGTGTGACATCGTACGTCCCACCGTCGGACTGGAGGTACGTCTGGGTCAATGAAACCCTGCGTAAGCTCGAGGAGACAATTCCCATTCTTGCGTCAGAGCCCGAGCACTGTCCAGATTGGTATAGGGATACTGCAGAAAGGGAAGGAAAACCGATGCCTCCACCTGCAGAATTTCCTCTGCTCCCGAGGTCGCGCGTTTCGGAATACCTGCGAACGTTCTGCGAGACGTTGACAGAACAGAAACCTGTGCACCCAGCGTCGCACATTATTCCCGGACCCCCATACTCTCTTCTTGTGGCAGACAAACCCGATGTCAAGAATGCATTTTCTTATGGCTTTGGGCCTGATGGTGGAGGTGGCATTGTTGTGTACTCGGGTTTCCTGGATGACATCTTCAAGAAAATGCCTCCAATACTCGAGCAACCCGAACCTTCGGAACCGAAGTCTTGGTTACAATCGATAAGGAATTTACTTTTCTCGACACCACATGTGGTCGCGCACCCCACACCTACACCTGAACAAAATACAGAGCTTGCTGTTCTTCTCGCCCACGAGCTCTCGCACCTTATCTTGGCTCACCACCTCGAGAGCTATTCATCCGGAATGGTCATTGTTCCTGGAATCTTGTCCATCATTTCGGATATCGTTCGAGTGGCAGTATTCCCTATCACAATGCTGTTTGGGCCATTTGTCAATGATGCTGTTGCACAGTTAGGGAAGGTGGGATCTGGCGAGCTGAGTAAGCTGGGAGTGTATTGCACCAGCGTGAAACAGGAAACTGAAGCTGACGTGGTCTCCGCTCGGTACGCTGCCGATCATTCCCCATTAGCTTCTATGTTGATATAATTGAATTTTAGGCTTCTCGCCCATGCTGGCTTCGATGCACGAGATGCCGTCAAATTCTGGGAAAATCGTGATGAAGAGTCTGATTGCTCAAGTTCGCGAACCCCGAGGTTAGATGGCATGGATGGACTTTCCCGCAGCATCATGGGATCCACGCACCCTGTGAACGAGGTGCGGATTGAGAAGTTGAAGCAAGAGCTTCATCGATGGGAGGAGGCCAGATTCATGGCTTTAGCTAATGGGAAAGACGAATAGTCTCAATCGCCGGCGATAGGTTCCGTTTTAAGTATCATAATTCAGTTTGCTCTCTTCTTGGCTATCTAAAATCATCTACTTCTGGACTCGTTATATAATTTGGCCTTTCGTTTATATATTGACCTTTGAATCCGTTGGCATTTCTGTATACTATCCACGTCCTCTATACTATCTAGCTACCTGGTCTACACTCGCCCTACTCATCCCTAGAAAAGACGCCCAGTTGCTACGAGGGCATGGCCCCTTCAATTTTGTTTGGCATGAAATTCTCTTTTATCTCGTCCCCTCCCCCTTCCCTTAGGTTATGAGATGTTCTATAACCAATTCTGGATGATCATGCATTCTCAGAAGTAGTGAAAGTTTGCAATCATGCACGCACGTACCACCCAGAAATAACACTATCAGGTTCTCGGATGAACCAACTACGAAAGCATCCAGCTCTTCTCAATTTCGAAACGTGTCCTGCAATCACGAAAGGTTCATTGCCCATTGATATCGATCCAGTCAACAGCGACTATTCACCCTAAGTCAAACACACTACAATAAGATAATCCAAAACCCACTCATGCCTCGAGCTCTAGAAAATCCTCTCGATACAGACCATTGATGAACCCAACCCGAGGTAGCCCCTTCAATAACAAACTTCCAACTCTCGCAGTCGTCAGACGAAGGTACCTAGTTCCCCCAGCCAGTGACAAAGCGCTGAGCCGCCAACATGGAAGACATAAAACCGATACATCCTCCACAAATTGGCTTATCTTGACCTGCAAGGTAGCCCCAGTATGGGGCACGGGATCAGCATCGCTGGGGGGTTCGGCTGGGCGGTATGCTTGGAGGTCAGGTACCCAAACCTGTCGCCCTACTTCATTATAGGATAGGTGAAGCACTTGGAGACACGAAAAGTTCTCGGCCAAGTCAAGGATAACAGCCGAACAGAGAACATCCACGGACAATTCGAGTTCTACGAGCGAAGGGGAAGCGATTCTTTCTACCAATTTATGAAATTGGTTCATGTCAAACGCCCAGCCAGTGAGCTTCAATGTAACGAGTGTGTCATGATGGGTTTCGATGTACGAAGCAATCTCATCAAAATACTCCCGCAAAGGGAAGCCCCTTAGTCCAAGGGCCAGATGACGAAGATTGAGAAATTTGACGTGGTACGGTGGCTGAGCGAACCACACTTCCGCAGGAGTATAATTGAAACGAGGGTCAGGTGCTTCGTAGAAGTCCCAGCTGAAGTCGACAAGAGTGTCAACATACAGGTGGAGAAGGAATGAATTGCTGTGGGTGTACCCGACGCCTAAATAGGGTTGCTGGATGTGTAACCGCTTAAGGTTGGGTATGTGACCGATATTCTGAAAGAAGGTGGTCATGTCAAGATTCTGGAAAGACTTGAATGTGAGAGCTTTGAGTGTGTTGATGTGGCCTAGGACGAAGGGCACCAGGGTTTTTCGGATGATCTCCGTATCGTCGGTATTGGTGTAGAATTTTTCCAGCCGAAGGATCAAAGTCTCGAGTCTATCCAAGCGCAGCGAAGGCAGGACCACCCTCTCGCATATCTCGACAGAGATATTCAACTCCAACTCGCGGATATTGGAGCTGTATGCTTGCCATCCAATTGTGACGAGAAGTTCCGCTGGACCATCGAACAAATCAGGCCCTCCCCAGCTGGCATCCCATTCAATTGTGAGTTTCGTAAGCCGCTTGAGAGCATTGACGAATCCTCGAAGCTTCTCTGCCGTCGATATATGCCCTTTCTCAACTTCTCCCCTCCGTTGTGTTGAACGACGGAAAAAATCGGCCAATGATGCCCCTCTTTTATGCCGCGATCGTACCATGCCCATTCGGGTCTTCGCAAATGTATCCGCAAGAATGTCACCGACAGGCGTAGACTTGAGTCTCAATGATTGAACATGCTGGACTAACTCTGGATTCCCGCTATCAAATGGGACGTGACAGTGGAACGCACTCCTAGAAGAGTCGTTAAGTGGGAGCCCTCAAGGCAAGTCTGAGACTTACGATATGAGGCAGTTGAAGGTCTCAAAACCTCCTGGACCATATATATTACCAATCGTTATCTGGTGATACCGCAAGCCCATGGCGACGCGATAGAATGTACGGTTGACCGAGTACATTTGCTGGAGCTGGTCATCTGTGAGGAACTGAGCCACACATTCCCAAATCTCGCAAGGTAGATCGAGGTGAGTGTGCTGGCTTTGAAATTCCATGAAAGTGTAGGAAGTAGATGGTAATTTGGCAAGTTGTGTTGAGTAGGTCAGACGAACCTCTCAATAAGTTGTCACGGTGTTACGCACTCTGAAGCACCTTGGTTATTATAACACGGTGCATCACAATTGGGAATGAATTGGGAATACTTGCTGTATAATTCCGGTGCTTGCGGTACGTCGGGGGTTGAATTCGACACCACCCAAGTGAGGCTATCAAGGATAGCCTTGGCTTCGCTACACAACACAATAATGTGATGCGAATAAAGGTTGCAGACAAAAGGGGCAGAAGTGACTAGACTTTTGACTAGAAATAATGATTCGTACGTACTAAGGGGACGAACGGTGCAAACTGAAGTTGCCTGATTTGGCCCTCCTCATCACCCTGGCCGAAATTGAAGGAGACTAAGCCAGTATTCGTCAGCCGGAGGGTGCGTGCATGCATCACACGTTATCCTGCCCACCAACAAAATCAGGGGTCCCGCCAAGTTCGAATTCACTACCTCCTAAAGTAACCGGACGAGCAGGAGGGGAGATGTGAACCGTAGGCGGTAGACTTACTCTCGGTCCATGTCAACCTTCTGCGGTATTTGTCCTTGAGATTCTCATGCTGCCATCGCTATTATCAATTGTTTTGTTCTCCGCTGCTTGGGGCAGTAGCCAATAAAACATGGTGACAACTCAAAAGTTCACAATTTCGGCAAACTCCACAAGCCGAAAGCCGAATCTCGAATTTTCGTAGGTTTGATATTGAAGTATGCAAGTTATAACTGTGTTGGAATTTGAAGGCCATAGATAGAATACCCAAAGAGATATGTAATCGCTTGCAACTTAAAAATCAATGATAGTATCCAAGGGCCACCATTCTATTTTCAGGTCAGTCAGGTTCACAAAAATAGTGAGCTAAAAGCCGGGCCCAACAGGGCTTATCCCTTTTTTGGTGGTGTGTTGCGGCCTGTCGACGCTGAGCAGACATCAGGTTCTGAGCAGGGCCCGTCATTTTGACTAGAGCGCAGCTGTTCAATGAGATCAGGACATGGCTTGAATAGCCCGCACAGAAAAAGTAGCACATAGAAGGGCTGAGGGCCCCATCTGGCGGGTTGGGCAAAGTTTGTGCCTACCCTGTCTGACATCGGCTAAGATACTTCATCCTTCACCTTGGGTGAGCTCTTATAAGGTTCTTTCTATCCAATGAAAAATGCGAGGGGGTTAGCAAGTGTCGGTAACCGGGTGGATGGTTCAAAACTCATGTCAAATTCCAATGACCCCAACAGAGTCCCATCAGGCTCGTCCGGAGCCTTTACACGGTGAATCAGATGGCACTTCCGTACCTTTCTGTACCAAGTACTTTGAGTCGCGTGTGTACACATTCCCAAATTCTGAGCCCTTATCCATGGATTTTTTTTGGTCGCAATCAACCATTCATAGTAGGATGGTTGTAAGGTTTCCAGCGATCTGGAACTTCTTGAAACAACATAACTGGGGCCGGGGCTACGCAAGAAATCGAAGGGGGTACAGTGTATAATAGATGGAGCCAATCCCGCGGACCTTGGAGCCTTCACTCCATCAATGTGTGGGGGGAAAGGTAAGCGAGCGAAGTGCAAAAGCGGGTTCGAGGGGGTGTGTGGGTAGTATGGTAAGGAAGAGAATCCTAATAGAGTGTATCCGCAACCCCTTCAACGAGAACTGAATACTGAATTGCTCCACTCCCGGAACTTTGCTGAAAGCAATTTGTGCATACACCCTAATAACTTTGTTCATAATATCGATGTGTGGCAGATCAAGGATTCTGAGGTGAAGAATAGGAGGAAGGCTGATCGTCAAAGCCAAAAAAAATCAATCTGTGTATTTGGTTTTCTGGAGCGGGTAAGGGTGGGGTTGTAATGCCTGCCACTCTCAGTCGTGATCAATCGATCAAGTGCCATGTGCATATGCCACTGGGTCCGCTAGCCTTACTCCACTTTTTCGTAACCAACCCTGAAAAGTCAGCATGTGCCCTACGTTGGCCCTCCACAGATACTGCCCAGCGCTTTAACTGAAATTTTCATCTGATGCAATGAATATGGCGTTCGGGGCGCAAGCAAGGCACAATTGTATGTTCACATGACTATTTCTAGCTATGGTTTTGATGTTAGCTTGCTCAGAGTTCACTAGCGCTCAGTGCTCAAGCGCTCACTCCCCACATCCGCACTGATAGCGCGTGATCACCCTTGATGACTGGAGATACCTCTTCTGCGTGAGTCAAAACTTCTTTTCCCCGAATTTTTGAACGGCCCCAATTTCTCAAGCGGTGTTTTTCCGAGTGGCGTTATTCGGTCATCCGATCTCTTTCGTTTCTCCGGGTAACCGTCGGACCGCTTGTAACCAGCTCCTCCTCTCCTCCAGTCTTTTCCCCGCGTTTTCTCGCATCTTTCCGGTTCCTTGACGGCGCGGGGAAAAGAGTTTTTACCAATGACTGGCCAGAAAGATCACATTCTAGGGCAGGAACTGGATCGGAAGGGACAGGCGATCTGGAAGATGTACATTCCTAGTACATAGCTCCCTTCACCCAGGATCTTGTCGAATCTGTGCCTGCCTTGGAGTCCCTTGGGGGATATATGCTTAAACGCCGGAGACCGTCCAACTACATATACTCTCGTCCTGATGTGTGTGGGACTGTTCTGCTTCATTCTTCCCGCAGCCCCTCCCCTACGTTCCCCCCTCGGCTTCCCCGACCCACCAAGCCTTTGTCCTCTCCATTGGTTATTGACCAGCACGGAGTGGTCAGCTTCAGCTGTCCAAAACCTAGCATCTCATGGCCCCGAGAACAGTGTTGGAATGGACGATCGTTGATTTTATCCACAAAGGTCCTTGGTGGACAAATAGAGGTAAGCTGCCAGCAACGTGGAGGGATTTCTGTGGCTTAAAAAGTAAATCATGCAGGAATTCTAATCCTCAACGTCATGCTCGTCCTTCCGTTGTTGACATCAGTGACGAATGGCCTGGATTCGTCTCTAATAAATGGTATAGCTTTTTTTTCCGGGTTGTGGTATCTTTCTCTTATATTTGTTCAGGTCTACAGATTTTGCCTGAGTGGCAAGCCTTCTTTGGGCATCCGGAGGGCCGAGATTTAGGTGCGATCGTTAGACTCACCTTAATTACCGGTTCTGATGTGATTCAACAGGTCTCATTGGCTTTGCACAAAATCTGGGTTGTCTGCTGGTTAGTACCCACCGGTTACATTGTCCAGACCGAGTCTCAAGCTGTTCTAGGGACTTCCATTTACGCCATTTATTTCTGATCATTTTGGTCGGCGAGCGACACTGTTCGTAGGCTCGCTCATCATGCTAGTTGGTGTCGGCATCCAAGCGGCAGCAAGTTCCGTTGGCATGTTCATTGCTGCACGTATCACAAGTGCGCGTCCTCCTGTTACAGTTATGATTGGTTCGCTGACAAAATCAGTTGGTATTGGTCTGACAATGTGTATGAATGCGGCCCCACTACTATTGCTTGAGCTGTCTTATCCCACACACCGAGGCAAAATCACTTCAATATATAACTCAAGCTGGTATATTGGTAGTATAATTTCTGCCTGGGTAAGTTATCATCGTGGGAGGTGAAAACGTTACTGAAGTTCTCGTAGGTTTGCTTCGGCGCATACCTCCATGCTAGAGGCAGCGTCTGGTCGTGGCGAGCACCTAGCTTGGTACAAGCATTCGTGCCTCTACTTCAGGCACTTCTCGTCTGGTTTGTCCCGGAGAGCCCTCGCTACCTCGTATCAAAGGGAATGGTAAGTAACATAGAGCCACCGCAAGTAGTGCAGATCTGACGATATTACAGGAAGGTAGAGCGTCTGCGATCCTAGCCAAATACCATGCCAACGGTAACGATGTCCGAGATCCCCTGGTCGTGTTTGAAATTGCTCAAATTCGACACGCACTGAGGATGGAAGAAGAAATCAATAAGAGCACCTCGTACTTCTCCCTATTCTCCAACCCGGGAAATAGAAAGAGGATGAGGATTATTATTGCCATTGCCATGTTTTCACAGTGGAGGTGCGCTTCTTTTTATTTTTATCTTCGACTGAAAATGCTTACTGTATGCGTGCAGCGGGAATGGGTTGGTGTCGTACTATATTAACCTTGTACTGGAGGGTGTGGGGGTGACAAAAACAGAAACAAAAGCAGCTATCAACGGATGTCTCCAGGTTTGCCATTTTTTTCATGTACATCGCCAAAAGCTGATAGGGGGAAAGATTTTCAACTTCGTCATCGCGGCCTCCGCTGCCATGCTTATCGATTGGGTCGGTCGACGGACGTTGTTCATCGTTTCCAACGCTGGCATGCTCATCAGTTCGTATCACTCTTTTTGATGCTGCCAATTACGTCCCTAATCAGAGATACTCTTCTAGCATTCTCCGGATGGACAATTTCTACCGCTCTTTATAACACAATGAAAAGTGCCGCCGCTGCACGGGGTAAGCCTACTATTTCCTATGTTCTTAACATGTGCATGTCTAACTGGAGTTCCTAGCTACCATTCCACTCATTTTTCTTTTCTATTTCTTCTACGACATTGCCTACACCCCGATGCTCGTTGCATACACTCTCGAGATTCTTCCATATAAAGTTCGCGCCAAAGGATTTGCTGTCATGGTGCGCTTTATTTCTTAACTTCGAAACCCCACCGGCTTAGCTTCGCGCACCATAGAACCTTGCAGTCATGCTAACGTCTGCATTCAACCAATTTATCAATCCATGGGCGATCGATGCCATAGGCTGGTGGTATTATATTGCCTACTGTGGTTGGCTCGTCATTGAATTAGTCTTTGTCATTATCTTCGTCGTTGAAACCAAAGGTGAGCAATACTGCTACTACAATGGCTCGCCTGTCTGATGGGCTTTCTATAGGTCGGACGCTAGAGGAGACAGCGGCTATTTTTGATGGTTATGATCAGCAGCGCGACCTCATGACTATGGGAGGTGAAGCGGCAACTATGACAATGAGCCGTGGTGTTATTGGTGTGCACCAGAGCGAGTCGGAGCATTCACAAGAGCGTTCACCATCAAAAGAGTATCCTGAATATCACGAACTGCAAAATCGTCCTCAACGCTTCTCTGACGACGGAGATTCCGCTGTGATTAAATCTCGATTCTAATCTTATGATCTTGCATGTACTTTGTTATTAGTTGTTCTATTTTTCGCTGTTCGAATTCTAATCTGAATTATTTGTTGTACGCAGCTGTGTTCTTATTCCTTCATGTAGCGGATAGGCAATTGTATTTCTATAAGATCAATGCATCATTAGTTTGTATGATCATTCCAGTGTCCTCGAGGGAAGTCGTGATCGCTTAATCGGCGAACGGGGATCATTGGAGTCTAAAGGACCTAGTCTAGGCTTTGACCCAAACCTGGATGTGATTAGCGAAGCAGGTAAATACTCCCCAGCCATCACTATCGATCTCCACTTGTCCATGCTGCGTCATAAAACTCCGAAACGTTGCCCCGGCATTCTCCTAAAGAGGTTCAGATGCGATGCACCGACCACAGACAAAGGGCCAAGTGAAACTCACCTTTCCGACATTCATACGAAGATTGTGAACGAAAACACTGGAACTTTGAGAGTATCATGAGAAAAGTTCGGCATCAATCCGCGGAGACTTACTCTTCCTCCTTATTGCTTAGGATGACTGCGCAACCGAGGTGTTGGTCATTACCCTTGCGGACAAAGCCGATGCAATTTCTATCATGGAAATAATCCTCTAGTTGGCCATATGCGAATTTCTGCCGAGCCTCAACTAGGAGTGTGATATTCCTAGCGATGTTCTCATTGTAGCATTTCTCGTTGGGGTACAAGTCACCGTAAAAGACACAGCTATAACAGGGCTCAGCTGAGTATAGCGAGGCGGACGGCTGTCGGATGAAGGCTTACGGATGGCCGACACCTCGGAGTAATATGAGAGCATAGGCTTGAATTTTGAATGCCGGTTCCACCTTTATGATAGGACGTGATAGGGTGAGATAAGATGTCGTGTGAGCTGATATGGGCTAGGGTTCGCGGGGATCGGGGATTCACATGAAACGTACCCAGCTTTCTAGACTCTGTCCCTCAACCTTGCAAGGCACAATTACTTATTAGTGCTGTCAACATCAAGATTGGGGCCCTACCGTGCTGAGAAAACCATCAGTAAAAGAGATTTTACCCGGGGGCTATCAATTTCTTACTCATGATTATCAACGAATGTCACCGCGTCCCGGGGTTTTCGCTGGGCGAGAGTATCTTTGAAGATGTTGCGGAGATCGTAGCGGCTGCGCTGTCTGCTGGCCTGACAGAGGTTCATATGCAATGGAACATCAAAAAAGGCAGACTGAACGGAGAAAGAAGTTAGTCTGCTGGTTTCCATTTGTGGATTGCGTACCTCCCCCCTGAACATACGGACATACGACAAGAGTCTGTGAATGCTAATCAGAATAATCAGTAAGTATCGTTGTCTTCTGGTTCTTGTTGGCTTGCTTACTCTCCAGACCAATACTCAGCTGTTCACAAACCAGCATTTAGCCAAATATTTGAGCTGACAAACGCAAGGTACATACCGACTGAGAATAATCTCTCTTGCTTTGTTCTCTGCCGGCTTGATCGAATCTAGAATTCTATGATAGGCGTGGCAGTTGGCGTTCGAACGAGACTTACGAAATCAATGGAGAACTTGCGGTCTATGTGCTTGATCGCATCGAGCCGAAAACCGGATGCCCCGGTGGTCTAAGTAGATTTTGGGTGGGTGGGTAAGTTGGATGAAGTTTAACACAAGGACCTACGTCTAAAATCCAAGCGCCCCACTTGAGAAGGTCCTCCCGAACATCGGGGTGGCGATGGTCAATCTTATCAGACCTGTCAGTCAAGTCCCGGCAGGGAATACATGGTACACACATCACTACCCATCAAGTAGTCGTAATTTCCAAGTTCGTTATCCACGTTACGGGACCATCCCTTATGACCCGGGCCAACGAATCGATAGATGGCATTGGATTTTGTCTTCTGGTCGAAGTCAACACCTGCTTAAATCTCGTAAGATCACGGAAAGAGTGGATGACGCATGAAAAGGGACCTGTGAAGTGAGCTTGATTCCATTTGAAGTTGCTATACTATTTTGAATTACTTCAACCGAGCGAGATTTGTAACAGATAGAAGTCGCTACCTTTCCGTTTCGACCGGCGTACTTGAAAACGGTCCAAGCCTAGCGGAGATAATGAGCCCATAGAACGACAACTCGTGGGGCGAATGTACCTCAATCTCCTGACGCTTTCCAGAGTCTTTGAGACGATTGTCTGGGTTTGAAGGTATGACCTGAACTTTTTCTGTTGCGTCTCCTCCATGCTTATGCTGATTAACCTATCAATACCAGACCGCAAAGGATACGGCCGCAACCCACATTCAGCACTGCATCGACGAGAATATCCAAACGGTATCGTTTTGCAACTTTGCAAGCCTCAAGGAGTTCTTCCCTAGATCCCCAGCGTGTCGCCATCGTCCCTTTTTGGTCGAATTCCCCGAGATCCCACTACATGCAGAAATCAACAAAATCCCATTTGCCAAGCTGAGCAGGGATATCACTCACCAAATCGTAGGCGTCATACCCTCGACCTGCCTGAGGACCCTTTACAACAAATCATGAGTTTACAGCTCATCATTGCCAGTGCATCAGTATCCCCCCACATCGTAGCAAAAATTCTACTCCTGAGGTTGGGACTCTAACAGCTCACATTTTCAGCAGCCTTATTCATTGGCGGAAGCCAAACTTGTGTAAAACCTAATTCAGCCAGGCGAGGAATCTCATTTTCAAAGTGTTTCCACCACGTGGTATCCTTCGCGAGAGCATCCCAAGTAAAAAATTGAATCTATTGGGGAAGGTGAGACGGTTTAATTTCTAACGATAGTCGGGTCCGAACCATCAAAGGGTTGTCATTATGATCGTCGGGGCCAAGTCTCATGCGGTCCAGTGAGGGAGGCCCTTGCGTGAACGAAGAAAGCCATTGCTTAATACGAGAGAACATAATGTCGGTGAAGGAAGGTTGTGGGTCGAGAACACTATACTTAAATTGAGTTGACGCTCACAGACTGGAACACCATGAGGCATGGTGACAGGTTCAGGAACGACCGAACATGTCACAGCGTTGTGTCAGAAAGAGCGTGAGAAAACTATCCGGAATATGCCGTTGCCGATAAGAACCGGAAATTTTCAACGCACACTCTTAACTATTGTGTCCACCTTGCGTAGATAGCACCGTGCCGGCGTCCTGCCAGCAATTGGTGTAAGAACTACGCACCTGATTTAAGGTGGCCAAGACCGAAATGCCTCTTTAATCGCTCCGATCACAGTCTTATCCACGTCGAGAGGAGTTTCATGCTGACGGCGATATCTGTCATGTTGATTAAACTGCCCTAGTACAAATAGATCCATTTTTAATGACATGGCTTACCTTGCTTGATTCAGTCTCCTAGAAATGTCAGTGAGACATCCAATGTGTGATATATCCAATTAGTTAGAAAGTAATCACAAATGAAACAAAAATAGAGAGTCAGAAGACAATTTGGATTTCGAAGCTTGTCGTTCTCCTAGTACAGTTCCGAATGGATCCAATGAGAGAACCCCTGCATCTAAGCAAACACCATTACTTCCTGAGCGGCTAGATACGGACAAGGGAGTGCCAGAAATCCGAAACTGTCTGGGTACTCTTTGTCCTTTGCCTCAACCTTCTATGTACGTGGGCTTGTACCATTGGGTGAGCTTCTGGGAGGGGGATGGCCATTCGTTAGGTTGGAAAGGGGTGTTTTTGAGAAATGAGTTACATAATTGTGCTCCTGAATATGTACTCTGTCGCGCCCCTGGTGTCTCCAAAATCATTGTCCATCTTCTACATCCGAGGGAGGTTGTTCGAATCTAGTACCACAGTCAGTGGCCCGAGCTACTTTGCATTGTTCAGGGGAGTCAGCCCGGGGCCAAGTCTCAATCGTCCACAAATGCCCCTCTCCGAATCATACTCTTCGAATGGCTGTGGTTGTGGAACATCCAGGAGTATAGTCCGCAGAGTGAGGGGTGACTACGATAGAAAGGGGCCTAGAACGGAGTATGGTGAATTCAGTTGGGTTGACACCAATGAGACGGGGCGGTGGACAAGGCGCCAACGGAACACCGTTGTAATAGTAACGATATTCAAGGGCGCCGAGGCTACCCATTGATGGAAAATCGTTCTTAAAGTCCATGGATAAGATAAACTTGTGGTACAGACGGAATACCGTGTCTTGCAGTAACATCAAATCAACGTCAGACTCGCTTTGTAGCCGCTGGCAGGAATGCAAAAATACCAAGCCGCCCAAGCCGACCGAGACTAGTGTCTGAGCCCTTAACTTATGATTTTGGAACAATAATTGGTTTATGCTGCTACGCCTATCATACATTTCATACATAAATATCTAGGCGGAGACGCCGCGGTAGGTGAGCATCTGGGACTGGAGGCGAGCGAATTGCCCGGGGGTGAACTGGGTCATGCAGGAATCATCAGTGTAGTCCATATAGTTGTCTGTTTCGTCTCTATGTCAACTTTACGGTCATAAGGATGGGTTGTGGGACATACGGATCGGGTCGACACCGGCGCTTGTGCAAGTGTCGCGGCCAGTGGGGCAACCGAAGGCAGAAGAAGCCTCAGCGGGAGTATCACTAACGGAATCGCCAGAGCCGGAGCATCCGCCTTGGAAAGTGTGGTAGAGACCAACCCAGTGACCGGCTTCGTGAGTGAGGGTCTAATGGGTTAGGTCAGTATATTGCTAAGAAGCGAAAGTGGAGGTGAGTTCTAACCTGACCGAGGTCATAGGGGACGGCGGTACCACCAGGAAGGGAGGAGTAGAGGATGACACAGCCGTCATCGGTAGGGTTGCCGGAGTAGCTCGAGGGGAAGGTAGAATATCCCAGAAGACCAGCGCCTGAGCCAGAGGCGAAGCTACGTTGGGTGCGTGTGAGCCACCGGTAACCGATACAAGGGGCATCACCTTACCCGACAGTGTAAACGTTCAAGGCGTTGGCACCGCCTTTGCGAAGTGAAGACTTCATTGAGGTTTGAGCGCTACCACTGGGGCCGACTGTGCTGAACCAGTTGGCGTTTGTGGTATGGTCAATGCCAGCGAGACTGAAAGTAAGGCCAGAGCCAGTGTAGGCCGAGTTCATAACACTAATCTGGTTAGTGATTTGGGAGTCGCTAACGATAAAGTCAGAGGCGCTGCAACGGGAGCCGGAAGTGTATGACATACGGGATGTTACCACCGGAAAGAGTGGTGTCTTTCTGGATGACATGGAAATAGACAGGGATGGTAGCGGCGAAGATGGACACCTCAGGAACTGCGACCTTCTTGGCTGCGAAGTCGGCCTCAAAATGAGCGACCTGAGCATCAGACAACTCGCTACCGCAAGTCCTATTAGTGAAAATCAGAACGTCAGCAAAACTCCCGAGACGTTACAAGTTGCCGCTCACCTGCGGGTCAAGTTCGAAGGGATTGCGAAAACTGCAGACGCAGCGAGCAAGGTACCAAGGAGGACGGACTTAAACATCGTTCAGTGGGAATCCAGGTGGATGAAAAATACTCTCCTCACCACTACGTCTTAAATATGTTCCAGTAGTGTCTGTTTTTATCAGTCAATGTATGAACGTAGATTGAAAGATAGAATTCATTCGTCGAGATCGTGTGGATTCGTGCCGTATCACGTAGTGAAATTCTGATACGAGCCCCGTTGTTTAATGCCAAGACAGTACGTCTTCGAATGCATGAGTTGCAGGTGGTCTGAGTAGCCTTGTGTATATGCGGTTGTAATAAGGCCCTATGCCGAGGCCTACGGTCCTTCGTTCTGCCGTCTGGTTTATCTAGACGGGTTTCGTTGGCATTGGTGTTCTATTTCGAGAGCCGTCAAGTTATAATATAAAGCAACGGACCTTCGGTGTAAACGCTGTTGCTTCTCCGAAGTGCATAATCACTTAAAGTTTTAGAGTTAATGTTCTCTGAGCTTCCCTGGTTGACGATACCAAGAGAATCTGGGCCCGAACCTGCACGAACCCTAACACACATTATCAAGTGAGGGTTATAGCATACGCGAGATGGAGACGCCTACACCATCCGCGTCGCTTGAAGGGACCGATGATTCAGCCAATCACTGATGCGAATCCTTACTCCATTTAGTTCGGCAAGAATTTCTCTTCTTATCCACAGCGTGCAACTGGAGCAGCTGACAGAACGAAAGCGCATGGATGGCGATGCAGGCTCCGACGGAAGAACTCCACATTGTTGCGAGATAAATGCACTGAATCGGTGGCATACGGGGGAGGCACCTTCTTGATGCCGTTCACGTTGAGAAATAAATACTTCTGTTATCGGCATATGAGTTAATCGAGCGAACCATGTGAACACGCTTGAGTTATATCGATAACGCACCTCCGCTTGTGTTAAACCGTTATTAGGTTTAGCGGAAGAAGCCACAGGCAGCATGCTTGTCTCGTGAGTGACCGTCTTTACACATGATTTGCGTGTCAGTCGAAATAAAAACCCATGTCTGTGGAATAACACATGTCATTATAGGATTTATCATTTGGCATGCTGAGGACACGAGAAGAGGCCAGTAACTACAGGAAGTGATCAATGATAATGAATTTGATTAGTCGTCGTATGATGAGTTATGCGAATGAAGAAGCAACCATAAACCGATGCATGTATGAACGATGATTAATGAGCCAAATGCAAAAAACGTAAACGTGATTGTGAATGCGCATGCAGGCGTGAAAAAAGAGCAGAACATAATGCAAAACAGAACAAACAAGACCCCCGATTAGATTATGAACCAGACGAACACGAAGGCGGAGCCTTCTCGGCTTCTCCGGATAACCTCAATAGATGCAATAACGCACCATGCTCGATGGTCGTTTCCCAGAGCTTCACCTTCACCTTCTCCAACTGAGCCTTCAGCTCCTCCCGCTTCTCTTCTGCCCTCTGGAGAACGTCTGTCTTCTTCAACTTCTGCATGGGCTTCCGAGGCTGCCAATCTGCCATTCGCAACACTTGAAATACACCCGGAGGTTGAGGAGGAACGACTATGGCGGCTTCGTCAGTCGGCGGTTGTATTGCGTGAACAGCAACATCTCTCGTTGAGGTATTTCCTTTTTGGTTTGAAGTGTCCACACAGGCGCCTCCTATCGTATTATCATCGCATTGCTGACCCTCCCGCACCTGTTTCAACAGATCCACACCACCTGAATGTTTCCCAAGGACGTTGTCAGCCTCCGCTATTGAAGCAAGAAACCCATCCCACCACGTACCTTGATCTCGACCCTCTTCTCTAACAAACACTTCAGGTGTACTCGTATCCCACCCAGCAGAGCTTGGCGTTGCAGGTTCGAAGGAGCTAATGGGAGAAGGTAGGAAGGTCGAAGGGGAGCGGGGCTCATTGGTAGATGTCACTGATTGAGCATCCTGGATGGTAGCTCTGGGCATCGACGAACCTCTAGGTTCAGAGGGGGATGTTGCCAACAACTGCCGGTCGATGAGGTTATTGAAACCTATATTGTCCGATCGTGATGGTGTGATACTCGGAAAGGATAGGTTGAACGAAGTTGCATCAACATCCATAGCAATTACCTGATGCTCTGTATTAGGAGCCTGAGCTCCGTCCGAGGCATCCTGAGTCAAGCTGGAGAGATCGAAGGTCAAATCCATTGGTGTATCACCAGTGGACGATGACAAAGTCCCTAAGGTATCCGAAGTCGAGGCACCACCAGTCGTGAGGTTAAGAGCGAGGTCCAAGTCATCAAGCTGGTTGAAATCCAAGGGGAAGTTCTGGGCCTGCTGGGCATCTGGATTGGGCGTGGTTGAAAAGGATGACAGATAGCCATTCACGGGGGAAGCAAAGGAAGACATATCTGCAGGCGAGGCGAGCCCGAACAGAGACCCAAGGGATACATTTTCGGAAGGAGGTGTGCTTCCAGAACAAAAATTGTCTGCTTGTAGAGGGAAAGTTTGTAGGATATTCATCCAACTGTCGATAAGGGACTGATCGATGTTCCCATTTGAAGGCAGCTCTGACGACGGTAAGGAGTCGGGAACGAGCTGTGATAGTGGTTCCAAGAGAGGCGGGGTTGGAGGAGGAGTGAAGCCGAAGGACGAACCAATCTTAGTATCGGAGGCTGCTAATAAGGCAGAGAAGAGGCTGTTGAACGATGTAGTCGGGGCTGCCTCATCAGTACTTGGTGGTACCGTTGGTGATTGCCCAGGTTCTACGGTGAGGTGGCACAGCTTTTTAAAGTTCACCGTCCCCACTGTGTTCGCATTCCTATCTTCAGGGCCTAGTAATTCGGAGTTGCCCTCATCTTGAAGCGGCGATTGCGCTACAGGCAGCGTCATCCCTCCCGTTTCATGTCGGTAGTGATTTGCTCCTCTACCCCCTTCTTGCCTGTTCACCACACCCGCATTACTTTGACCATGTTCCTGCCTCGTTTTCTGTTCCTCGGGCAGCTCCTGTCGTTTTTGTTCTACCTCCACCAGATGCTTTTTGGCAGCTGCCTTCCTCGCAGCGACCTTAACTAGACCAATCAATTGCGAGATCAACTGCCTTCCCCGCTCCCTCACCCAGTTTTGCCTGTACGCAGCTGGACCCTCCCCCTCCTGAAAAGGATATGGTACATCCCAGTCCGCTGCGCCTGCGGGTACTTGATTCAACTTTCTCCTCTTTGCTGGTAGGAACGTCCGACTCTGATCTGGTCTCGATGCCCATAACCTCGTGCCTAGTACAGCATTCGGCGCTGCTGCCCTTCCACCCAGTGCCCCGGTGGCCAGCAACTTCAATATGTTTTCCAGCACGGGGAAGATGTCCTTCTGCTTGATTAACATTTCGACAATTTCCTGGTTGCTCGGCTTCGGAAGTTTGGAAGGATCAAGATTTTTGAAATAACTGACGTGCGATCGGCCAATTAGCGGAGGCTCGGGTATCACTTGGGCTTCATGATCGTCGAGCACAATGGGGTTGGAGGGACTGGTCCCACGGCTCGTGCCACCCGATGTAGCGAGTTTGGACGGTCTGACGCCAGCGATAAGACCTGCGTGACCGAGGAGTGCCTGTTGGCTACGGAGAAAGTGAGGAGGAAGTGGTTGAGAGGGATCTGGGAAGGGAATAGAGGGGGGAGAGGGGCGAGTAATCGGCTCTGTCTGCTTGCGCTTGCGCGTTTGAGGCTTTCGTCGTATCTCAGCTGAGGATTGGGAGCGAGGCTGTAGCACCGGACGTGGCGGATCATTACGTCCAATAGATCCTTGACGTGATTGAGGTTGGCTCGGGGGCAAGGATTGCGGGAGGAGAGGGGCACATGTGCCTCCAGGAAGGCTCAGGGATAGGGCTATTGGATTGATTGACTGTTCAGAATGTGCATGGGAACCAGGAAGTGCAATGGTCCCCACATTTTGTGATGAGCCAGAGCTCAAGACTTTCAATCCAGCTAATGGCACCTCGGACAACGCCAAAGTGGGTGACGGTGACCTACCTCTTGCCAAAGGTGACGGAGGTGGCGAGCCAAAAAGGGAATCATCGTCCTGCGGTTGATCTTCGTTTTCTCTTGTCGTGTCACGCTCGAGTGGTTCCGATAGCATCCTGAGCTGTGATCAATGCAATAAATGTCTGCTGCGATACAGGAAGGCAGTGTAGGAAACAAACCTGGAATGCTATCGAGTTTGTTGAGACGAGAAACCCAGCTTGAATCGATTGGAATCTAAACGATGATCGAGGACGGCTCCGAGGCGATGGCTCTGCTGGGGATATGAATCAGTATGGTCTCTTTTCGTGCCCAAATAATAAAATAGCTCACCACAAAACAAAACGATACAACAACGGCGAAGATCCCGGCCACAGATTGAGCACTGGGCAAGAGCCGAGGATGAAAGACGTTAAATGAGGACAAAAAATCCAAAGCAAACACCAACAAAGCCAGAAATGACATAAGTACCGGGAATTGCCGATCAGATCCCGGCCCTGAAAGCAGTCAAATGTTGAGCACTTGAAACTTGAGGATTTGGGACTGACAAGTATACCTGGCTAACATGACTGAGTACCTCCCTTATCTGATATTAATTGTTATGACACAGTTATCCCCGCAGTGATGGGTCACAGTATAAATACTTACCTGGCCTCATGGAAACAGCGCACGCAGAGCTTTGCTCGGAAACAGATTAGAGACCAGATTGGCCGTACAGGGTCTGTGTATTTCCGCAGCTACGGAGTGATCGACAAAATTCGAAGATTAAAAGATTACTGAATTGGTGGTCTATTGATAGTCGCAACCTCCATGTAAGTGTGTAAAAGGACTGCTGCATTTGATTCACGTCCTTCGATATATCACTTATAGCACAACCTCCTTCAGATCTGTCAAATCTAGATTCCACTCGGCACATCCAATATTCTACAGTGAGCGTCAAATCGACTATGGAAAGGCCACCGCATGGAAGCGTCGTGGCGTGCATGATACACGCCATTTAAATACATCAGACCGAAGGTATATCCCTTTCGACCCGATCCGTCTCTTATCTTGAAATGGCCCAGCAATTTGAAGTAACGCAGGAAGATATTGTCATTGCGTGCGAGCGAATTTCCAGAGTTTCATGCTCCACCAGTCTACTCACCTTCCAGTATTCTATAGACTTATGGGGCCGACAGGCACCGGGAAAAGCCTAGTGAGTACGTTCGAGACTTTGGCGATCCCACCATTGGTCATCTTGGTTTTGTCCAGCTTGTCGACCTTTTGACAACCGGGAAAATCGGCAAGCGCGCAGGCACAACTTTGAAGCCGGAAACTACTAGAGTTACGCCAGTGCGTGTCCATGGGCACAAACAATACGGTGGCCGCGTCGTTCTCATCGACACACCATCCTTCGATAACGACGACCGATCGGACCTTGACATTCTGGATGAGATAAGTCGATGGTTGGAAACAGCGTACGCTACCCTCCGAACTGTGATATGTAATACACATTACTCACATTTGATCTAGATACAGGAAGTCTGTAAAGTTGACTGGCCTACTATACCTTCACCGCATAAACGATAATCGAATGGGCGGCTCTCCAAGAAAAAATCTTCGAATCTTTGGGGAACTCTGTGGAACAAAATCCCTGGATCGAGTCATCCTTGTCTCAACAATGTGGCATATGACCCCCAGGGAAGCTGCAGAACGCCGATATCAAGAACTCGAGGCCAATTTCTGGAAACCCCTGATAGACAAGGGCTCGAGATGCGAACGCTTGGAGAAACTCGATGGAAAAGAGGCTTGGCGTATTGTCGAACAATTGATCGAGGGGAATCTGACGAAAAACAAAGAAGCTGTTCAGTTGCAGGGTGAGATCGTGGAGGAGAATAAACCCCTTATTGCAACCAGGGCGGGCAGAGAGTTAGGAACAGAATTAGAGAAGAAGCTCGCTCAACAGAAAGACACTATCATACAACTCCGCGCCCGGATAGACAGTCTAGCGAAGCATGACCCGGCACAAGCGAGGGAGCTGAAGAAGAACCTCCGAGAACTTGAGAAACAAGTCGCGACCGAACTTGAAACGGCTCAGCACTACAAGGTTCCTCTGGGGAGGCGAATTCTGTCGTTTTTTGGGCTCGGCAAAAAATCGTCAAAGGTGAGTCTTACATTAAGGCCTGACTAGAACTAGACACAGCTGAAATTTGTTTCAGAAGAATGGACGCGGGCGACCTTGTAAATAAGAACCGTCATGTTATGCAAAGTGTATGATAGTCCTACAATGTTTAACAACATACCAATCCGTCGATCCATTTCCAGATTCTTCTTGTAAAATGATTCTTCCAAGTTGTGCATGTTTGCAGGTGACGTAAATAGGGACCTCAAGGCAAACGCCTTCACGCAACGCCCTCAGGGGCTATACCATCTCATCTGATCGCTACCATGTCTTCTCTCGTCATCGATAGCTTCATTGAACTACCTCAGGCCGTCCTCGACGTCCTCGACGAGGGCCAGCCCATCTTTCATCGCGTCATAGTCGACCCCAGTACCCCAGCGACTGCCGAAGACGCTCAACCTACCCCAACTACCACTACCACCGGATCCAGCTCAACACTCATCATAACCAATGTCGAGAAGATCCACTCGAGCGACCATACGTCTGTGTATAGCGCAAAGTTGGACCTGCCGAATAACGATGAACTCGCCGATGTTGTGCTCAAGATCTCCAACGCCGGCGGTCCGCGCAACGATGCGTTGTGGCGCGAGTACCAGCGATATGAAGACCTTGCGAAGTTCCAGGGCACCGTTATCCCACGGTGCTATGGACTCTTCCAAGCTATTCTCGCTGAGGAGGATGAAGAAGAAGAGCCCGACGTCGTATCCTGCCTTGTTCTCGCATACGGTGGTGAAGCCTCTGCCGTTGAACTGAACAGGAACTCCAGGGAGTTCAGGTGGGTTTCAGCCACCCACCTCATCGACCCTGACTGATGATCCCTTAGCTTATCTATCATCAAGGCCCTGGAAAATCTCCACGACGCAGGATTCACACATGGCGGCCTTCATCCCAACAACATACTCAACAAACAAGGCACTGCCGTTCTCATTGACCTCGAGTTCGTGAGGGGCGACCACAAGTGCGATCGTGCCGCTTCTGTAGGCACCAATGGTCTCGAGAGCAAGACCGGTGACTTTGGCTGTTCCGAAATATACAGCGTTGCTCGTAAGATGGATCTCTGGAAGAAATCTGGTCCGTCTTGATTTCCCCATAGTAATCCTTGCCAATGTTGTTCATCTCCCCCACCCTAGCCTGATCGTTCAATCGACCCCATATTCCTCATCTGAGATTCTAGTCGCTCCTAACGCGCAGTACTACCATAATACGCATAACCCAATGAATTTTGCTCTTCTTATATCGCATCATAAAACCATATATACCATGTATAAATACGCACTCCTATACCTTACTGGCATTGATTGTACTACTAGGTAGTTGTCGTTATAGCAAGGAAAATACTTGCTACCAACTGATAGTGTGAGAGAATGTGATAACAGAAATGGTTTTCTGAAACTGCCCGAGGTTGAAACGTTGAAGCCCTGCGCAGAGTAATATTGTCACCGAGCCTTGAGGCCTTGTGGTTGTACTACCAGCTTCGTGGATTCCACGCGCAAGATACCACTTCAACAGTATCTTCGGGTGTCTTTCGTGAGCCACGGAAGTTGAACACCTCCCGAATCCAGAGGGGAGGCGCGAAAATGAAGGCTGGGTTACAAGACCAATAAGGGAGAAGTAGAACATGGGAAGAAGGATATGGGAGCGGAAGTGATGGCACACCGTGACAATAGCGCGTTTTCGGTGAGATATTTCGAGCTTCACTTAAGTTGGCCATCAGCCGTCGTCAATTTCGGAGGGCGGACCTGAGTTTTCCGTACGGCTCAACCACTGAGTAATTCTGGGGATGGCGCGGCACTATATTTACATTTACACACATATACCAACCAAGCCACGGTACACCACTAGTATAATATGTCATAGCCTGGGAATAGGTGCCGCTATGAAAGCCGGCCCTTATACATCAATCCTCGACAACTAGGAACGGAAGTCTTATGGTCAACCAAAGATCGCGTCCGACAAGAGAACCTATTACTCACCGATAGTAGGGTGTTATATACACTTTCATAATCAATTTCCCCGGACGATTTACGTCGGTTATCTCGGATGGGTTTTTTGAGGCCGTCGATCATGGTTTGGACGTGTCCATGTTCTTCCGAGTCAGTGGTCGGAGTGCCCTCGTGTAGAAACTTCCGTTCGCCATCAATCAACACTCTTCGTCCCAGCATCAATTCGCGATCGTACTCACCAATGTCAAAAAGTCCTCCAATTCCTGCGCCTGGGTCTCCGGAAGATGACTGATATCGACAACCCGATTCCGATCCTTCAAAATTTCCTTTAACATTGAGCGGGAGCGCTCTTCGAAAGGGAAGGCGATGGAGGGCTGTTGTGTTCGAGACTTTGAAGGCTTACGGTCCATAGGAAATACTCGCCGCAGCCACCCAATCAGCTTCCGATCTAATTGCCGCATCTCCCGCACTGCGTTCTCTCGCTCCTCTCGAATCGTATTCAGCTCATCTACGAGGGCCTGCATAACACTTGGATCCGATGTCTTCTTCAATTCCTCCCTCATCCGCCGTAGGACATCCCTCTGTCGTTCGACGAGCTTTTCGATGATACCATAGAGCTGTCGCCCGGCCGCAGTGTTCGGGAGATGCTTCTTGAATTCCACGAGCTCGCGCTGGATCAGAATCGACTGCCGACTCGACTGATGGATAAGAAGTTGGTCAAGGATGCACCAGGCGGACCGTTGTGTGTTTTCAAAACGCAAGGTGCTTGACCCCTCCTTGATCATATCCCGCCAATATGTTTGTTTAAGCTCTTTCTCGCGTTCAATGGCAGTGTCAGTTGCTTCAGTGTCGCTGGCATCTGGCCATATTGTCGTAGTAAATATAACTTTTTTGAAGCCTTCCTCTCCACACAGCTTTCGGAACATGTCGAGGTTCTTTAGAGGAGTTCCAGCCATCCGGTTGTCGGAGATGCGATGCATATACAAGAGACCAGAAAGCTGCAATTTTCTCTCAAACCTATTTCTTGGTTATTCTTGTGTAAGAGCACAAGGTACTGCGCACGCACGTCTTTCGAAGCCAGTCGGAAATCATCTTGAGAATGTCCAAATCTGATAGGTATGTGTCATCGAAGCCGGGAGTGTCGACCAGAACAACACTGATGTCCATAATATTAACCCGGACAGCCGAGACTTGGCTTGTAAACGATTGGAGGCTATGTCCAACGCCACTATCTCGACCGATTGCTGTCGAGATGAACTACAATGGTGTTCAGTTACACCGCATTTATTGCCTCGATAACCAGATGGAAACACTCTTACTGTACTCTTTCCGGCTCCCGTCGGTCCCATAATACTGGTATAAGGATTCAGCCAGCGCATCATGTACGATGACTGTGAAACTCACGCAATGATGAAATCATCTGTTCCTACGTCATCTCTTCGCACCGGATGGACATCCAGTTTCGTGAAATCTGCATGTTCACTGATAGAGGGTATTGGCGGGCCAATTCGTTCCTCACTCAAGCTGTGAGAATGCTTGGATTTCCACTGCATCTTTGATTAGTGATAGATAATCGAGGCACAAGAGGTTGACTTGTCGTACTACTCGTGAAAAAAGACTCATGAGGTTTGTGTGTGGTTTGAGTGGCGAAAGAAACTATAGGAGGAAAGAGTGAAGATCCTGACTAGGAGTGATACACTACCTCTTGATTTCAGCTTTTTTACGCTGTGAAGGTTAGGAAGAGGATGTGGTTCAGAGTCTGAGGAGCTAGGGCAGTGCGCTTGGGTTCCAATGGTGTGGTGAAGCAACCGAAACCTCGTGGCCATACACCATACACCCCGCGCGAGGCCGAGGGTTCTGAATGTTCAGATCCTCCCGACCGCGTTGGCCTTCTCCTTGAACACAACGCCGCATACAAAAACCACCGGTATTGATATGCAGGGTTTTCCATACTTAGTGGTGCCCCGGAAATGCACCTGACTCAGCAAACCATCGGATGTAGAATTATCCCTAGAAAATTTGGATGGTTCAGAATATAGTAGATCGTGCCATACCCCCCTTGTTGAACGAAGATCGTCATCTGGTAGATGGAGAGCAGATCAGCATCTTTCCCCACATAGTGAAGTAGGCTTGATTGAGCGGGCATACAGCTGGGCTGTATATTTCATTGACATTCTATTTTCTTTCTATTTCACCTTTCCATGCTCCTAGCATAGCCGGTTTACCAGAAGATAAGATACGAAAATATCCCTTCCACTCACCTCAGTCCCCTACCACGTCCAGGGCAACCGGGGTGAGCTTCTTACACCACCCCGTAACTCTATAATACTCTTACAACGATGCACGGAGACTTACGGCTCAATACCCCTGTTATGCCCTCCTACTTGAAACAACACGAGAACATTCGTCGTGATTTGGGGTTCTCCGATTATGAGCGAGATCCCGATGGTGATCCACGACAGAAAGCATATCCAGTGTTACAAATCAAATCCAGTAGCAGTGTCCCACTTGCTTTAATGATCTTCGGACCATGAGTTGACTTAGGGGATCATTTAGTAAGCCATGGTGATCGTTATCGGAAACCAAGCGCTGCATCCCCTTGTCCTCAAGGCCATCGCATTGCAATGAATACTCGGAAAGCTCCGCTAACACATAGACTACAATATGCTACAATGAGGACTTGTCAAGAATCGTTTTCCAGCTTCCGAACATGGTGGACTCAGAGGTTATCGATGCAGTCCAGGCTCTTCGGGAAGACGACATTATCATTGCGTAGGTTGTAATAATCAAGCCGTGGAACTTCATTGTTACCAATTTTACCAGTTTCATGGGCGTTACTGGCTCGGGAAAGAGCTACGTGAGCGAGCTTCGCGATCCTCCATTGCGAGACTGAACACTCAGGCATTTATATACTCCCAGTTTATCGATCTCCTCACCAATCAACTTGGCGGTCGTTCCCAACGCTCTGGAGAGGCGCTCGGGACCGTCACCACTCAGCTCCAAGCGACTCGTGTTAAACACCACAATCCCAGATATGGGGATCGGTTGGTCCTTCTCGACACGCCTGGATTCGATGATACCACCGGATCCGACATGGAAGTCCTGACAATGATAGGTGAATGGTTGAAAAAGACGTGAGTCACCACAAGCCTCCCTGAGAGTGACTGCTAAACCGGCGGTGACCACGGTATGCAGGTATGAGAGAGATGTCAAACTTACGGGGCTCATCTACCTACACCGCATCAGCGACAATCGTATGACCGGCAGTCAGCTCAGGAACCTTCGCATGTTCGGAGAGCTATGTGGTGATGTTGCCATGAACCAGGTCATCCTCGTGTCAAATATGTGGCAGAAGGTGAAGCCGGAGGTTGGTGCTGCGAGGGAGGGTGAACTTAAAACCACGTTCTGGAAGCCGTTAATTGACAAGGGGTCAAGGATCGAGCGCTTGAAGAATGCTGACCCGTCGGAAGCATGGAGGATTGTTGAGCAATTGATTAAGGCCGGGGGAGAACGGCAGGCAGTGCTTTTACAAGAGGAGTTGGTCGAGCTCCAGAAAAAGTTGAATGAGACCGAGGCGGGAAAGATGGCGTATAGTGCGCTCCAGAAAGTGCTGGACTCCCAAAAGGAGGTCATAAAGTCACTACTGGCCCAGTTGGGGGAGTCGAACGAACCTGATCCCTCTTTGGTGAGGGAGTTGAAGAAGGAACAACAGAGGGTTCAGCAGGAGTTCCAGAAAACGTTCGAGCAGGCGAAGAAGCAGAAGATTCCACTCGGGAGACGGATCATGGCATTCTTCTTTGGGAGGAAGTCTCGGGCGGTAAATCCTTCTTCAGCTATTTTCCGCACTCTTGTTGACCGCTTTACAGAAGGTTACCAGGGTTGTGGGTTCTTGATGCATGGGTTACCTTTACCTTCGTGTTGTGCATTGTCATGTTTACCGTATAATTGCACTGTCATTTCGATAGCAATCCTCCGAATAAGGGTAGATTAGGCTCAGCCTCAAAATTTAAAGAGGTTTAGACACGATATAAAAAGCACGTCTGTCCACCAGCACTCCATGAGCTGAGATCGCAAAGCCTTCTCCGTATAGCAACTGTTGTTTCTCGTCATATGCCGAGAGAAGTCGCCGTGGAGTCTCGTGCGGGACTGAGATGAGGCCAGAGGGGATATGCCTGACGCGGATGTTTCGGGGTTCGGGCATAGGCCGTGAAATGTACGGTCTTGAATTCTCGCCAGGTAACGTGTCGTTGTCGGTGGGTAGGAGTGTGGGTTTCTCTAAGGTGTATCCGCCAAAGATAAAGTGCTCGCCATGCCAGACACAAAGTACGGTCGGTGAACTTCCGACAGGAGTGGTCTAAAAATACAGGTTGGATGTTTACACGGGACATTGTAAACCTCTTTTATTACTAGCCGTGGTGCCTCGGGATGTGGGGGGCATATTAGCAGCGGGTCGTGAGTGCTGAGGGGAACTGACCTGAATGGGCCTTTGGGACATAGGCAGTGAAATCACAGGTTCAGGAGATTCGAGAATGCGGAGTTGAAGGATGGCTAGGCTGTTGTGTGTGGTTAAGAGTGTCTATATGAGTATTAAGAAGGGATTTATCGGAGAAAGGGCATCGAGGAATTAGTTGTGGTTGGGGATGGTCACCTGGCAGCAGAGGATACTGTGTCCCTGGTATCGGATTCAGTCAAGGTTGGTACTTTGCTTTGGATGTAGCTTTCGGGGGGTCGGATGATGAGGCTTGATGAGAAATAAGGTTTGGTCTCGGCCTCATGGCTGGGGGTGATTTGATGGGAGAGCTGTTGAATGAGCTTTTATGACGGGGGATGGGCGATGAATTATGTATAAAGGTGCAGGTGGAACGGAGTATGGAGGAACTCAGTCCCCTTTGTTGGACCATAGTTTGGGAATTCCTATTGTAGTCGGGTAGCCATTCGCATTAGAAGGAATAAATAATGCATCGCCTAGATTTGGTTCCTTTTCGGCGAGACAAGAAATAAATAAATCTGCCAAGAACTTGGGTGGAAGCAAGGCGCGGAAAGTGTGTGTTGGTTCGTTTAAAGATAGCATCAGACAGGAGCTTCTGAGGATCCGATAGTGGTGGGTCTAGTGCCCTAGCGACCTGCTAGTAGATGACTTGTGGAATGGTGTATGGGGCGCAGTTCCCAGTAGCTGCTTGGGAAGTTCAACGGATGATCGTTGATGCAATTGGCATAAATAGCGCTCCTGACAAAGTTGGCTGCGAAGGCAAGCACAGCATCTCAGCCATCACGGCGACGCGGACACGAGGACCTCCGAAAGCAACAGGAACAAATAGTAGGAGAGAAAGAGAGGTTGTGGGACGGGCCCTGCTGGGAAGAGGGAGATTTCATGACGCCCAGGAGTAAATTGCAGCTTGAGTAGCCATGGAAAGTCTCCATCGCGACAGCGGGTGAGGTGGACTGGCTTCTTGAACTCAGCCACGCGTTGAGACCCCGAGAGCCAGTTAAAACTCCGAGGGTGGGAGAGCGGGAGGGTGACCGGGGTCGTGGCCTGTGTTTCGTTCGGGAAGTGATTGAATTGGCCGCTGTTGTTGCGTTTCTTTCTCGTCGTCGTGCCCAACGACAAGCCACCTTGCTGTTCGCCAGCATTATTGTATACGATATCTTTCTCGACACATTTCTTGCCAGAGTCTTACCTCTCTTCTGCCCGCGTCTCTTCGCTCTAATCCTACTGTGGACGCCTCTTCTTCGTATCTTCCACTCTTTCTTTTTCTTTGGTTAATCTTTTATGGCCACGACAAGTCGACAGACTAAGCCTCCGAGGAAAGGCGGCCCCGACAGTGCCCGGTATGTGTCGCTGCTTTATCCAACTAATCCCCCTCATCGTTTCCAGTCGTCCTGCCTGGTCTGGGCCCCGGGCGTCCCCCACTTTCTCGCCCCCCAGTTCCTCCCCTCGCTCACAGCCCGCCGCACCGCCGCCGCCGCCCGGCCCTCTTTCTCCTCTCGCTCAGCCCAACGGCGCTCGGCCGGACAATCCCCGCGACCGTATTCTCCAGTCCCTCGCTGGCCTTACCGTGCGCCGGTGTTCTCTTCGCGGACTATTTGCCGAAACTAACAGTTTTCTAGGGCACTACTGTCACACTTACAACCAAAACTGCCGTCCGCTACGAGGGCGTCGTCGGCTCAACTTCCAGCGAGGGTGACACTATTGGCGTCACTCTTAAAGATGTCAAGGATCTCATGGCGCCTGGTGCTCCCCTCAAGGACTCTATCTTCATTGCCTCTACAAACATCGAGAGTTATACCTCGGGGCCCGCAGATGCGAAGCCCGCTAATGGCGATAGTCAGTCTTATCCATATCCTCTCTACCCACATCGATTGATGTCCCCCAGCCTTCAGAACCGATACCGACATTAGCCAAAAGAAGGCCAATGCTGGCCGTGAACGCGAACTCCAAGCTTGGCTTCCTGATAGCGATGTACCGCTTATGGGCCCTGATGATGATACATTTGGTGCAATTGGCAATACCTCCTGGGATCAGTTCGCCGTTAATGAAAAACTATTTGGAGTCACCGGTGGCTTCGTTGAAGACGAATACACCACCAAACTCGATCGCTCTGCCGCTGACTTCAAAGAGCGTGAGCTCAAGGCCCAGCGCATCGCTGCCGAAATTCTAGGGGTATGTTACTATTCTTGACTGGGTTCGTCTTCTTGACGGTATGTGATCTGTAACAGGCTACTACTAATAACCCGCACATCAAAGAAGAGCGTGGGATCGATGACAGCGGCGCCAATGAAGAGGACAAGTAAGTCTTTACATGCATTTGACATTTGGTTGCTAGAGCACTGTTTCCAGATATGGCGCTGTCGTCAGAGGCCAGAATGCCTATATTCCTCCCGGTGCGCGTAGGGGTATAGGTGGTGCACTCTCCCCTCCCTCTAGCGTCCACATTGTCGGTCCTCCTCCTACCCAGAAGCAGGAGGTCCCCAAGGTTTCCATCAATGGACCCGACGGTACTACGGTCGCTCAGAATCCATCGCCTCCTGACAAGACACCCTCTCCTGCCCCTGGCACTGCAAGTGCTGCCAAAGTGAGTTGTTGTGTGCCTCGGTTCTTTGAGCGTAAATCCTGATCCTTCTACCCAGGATGCGCCTGCTGCCTTCCGTGATTTCGTCACTACTGAGAAGCAGCGCCTGACCCGCAAGCGTCAAGCACTCGTCAAGAGCGAGATGGACAAACGTATGGCAGAACTCGTCAAATTTAGTCAGAGCTTCAAGGTATAGATCTCTGCCTTCTCTAGCTATGATCTATCTCATCTTGAATGCTTCATTCATTCAGCTCAATAAACCCATTCCCGACGATCTTGTGCCTATTCTGGCTAAGGATGAAGAGAAGCAGCGCTTGATCAAGGAGAAGGCTAAGAAAGATGCGGAGTCGAACCAGGCTCGCGCTATCGGGGCCTCAACAGCTGTCACGGCCTCTCGGGGTGTTGGTGTTACCACTCACAAAGGAGGCATCAAACCTGCGGTTACTGTTATTCCTAAACCCACTGCCGCCCAAACTCCCGCAATCGCACAGAAACCAAGTGCTGCTGGTCCGACGGCATCGAAATCGGAAACTGCGGTCAAGAAGATTCCGATGTTTATTCAATCTATCCCGCCTTTCAAGGGTAGCAGGGTCAAGCCAACCTCGACCTCGACCACTCCGAATATTACCAGTGCGAGCGCGAATGGTGCGAATGGAAATGCTACCCCCGCGACCACAGCTACAACTAGCCCGGTCCCGATGTCACCGACGACCACGAGTGCCAATAGGTTGAATGTCAACGCATCATCATTTAGACCGAACCTGAAGGCAAGTGCCTTTACTCCATGAATACTCATTTTACTGACTCTTTTTGCGTCGTTGTTCTGACTTCTGGTCTGTGTTTTATATTCGTGCGTGGACATTTAGGGGACCGCGCCGAATACTGCCGTTCCATCGACAACAACACAGAATGTCGCATCGCCCAAGCCGAAGCAGCCCGAGCCCGTAGTCCATAACCCATTCTTTGGCGTTCGGCCTATCAAAAAGAGCAGCGTAACGCATATCAAAGACGATTTCAGTCCGTTCAAGAATAGCAAGGTTGCGGAGCCAAACCAAATCGGTATGTATGCGCTCTATTTTCCGTTTTCCTTGTAAATATTATCGAGTGTTACTAACGACACTGCTGTGATTTTAGCACCGTCATGGCCATACCACGGTAAACGTTACATTCAAATGTTTCCGACTGCCCCGCACCCACCTCCGCACCCCACTCATATGGTCCCACCCGTCCCGCCGCCTATGCCCCCACCGTCGTACGAAGAAGACTCCGCTGCACAAGCTGCCGCTGCCGCACGTGGTTACGTCTACCCTTATCCTCCATATGGATACCCATCTCAAGTCAGTATCTATCCTCAATTCGGCTTCGGTCCCTTGTTTCGCTGCTGTCATTGTATCTTTTTGTATTTTTGGCTCCGTTATGTCCGAGATTGTAATGCTGACGTTGTGTCCCTTTTTTTCCTCTCTCACACATGTGTTCTGCTCGGCGTTGCTTGTTTTGGCTGGTTTAGCCTATGATGCCCGGAATGGCTCCTCCTGGTCCGCCAGGAGCGTATATGCCCGGCCCGTTTATGCAACCTATGCCCTATCCTCCTGGTATGCCTCCTCCAAATGGTGAGTTACTTTTTATTTTTATTTCTACTTTTTATATGCGTCTGGTGGTCGATGCTGATGTTTTCCAATGCAAAGCTATATACTCTCCTGCTATGGGCCAAATGCCACGTGAGTCACAATGTTTGATTCTTTGTAGTGACTAAATTGATATTTGATTTTCGTATTGAGTAGCCTACATGCCTCCACCACCTCCTGGTGCCTACCCACCACCTAACGGGGCCGCTCCCCGACCTTCTATGCCACCTACACCTATTCCTGCACACACACACCCATACTACCATCACCAAAGTCCCCAGCGTAAGCATATATACATCTTGATGAACGCAGTGACTGAATGATCTGATCCTGTTTTTTCACCTCCCTTGATGGTAATTTTCTAGTTCAACATGCCGTTCCGTACCCCATGATGATGCAACCACCGCCCGGTGGTGTCCCTCACCCCTACGAAAGCGGTCCACCGCCCCCCGTCCAGATGGGGGGACACGCATGAAAGAGTGGATGACTTTACGCGTTGATGGGAATTGTGGCGAGGGTTGATTGATGATTTGAGGAGTGTTGAGCGTTGCGGAAATGTCGGAGTGATTGATTGAGTTGGAGACGTGTCTGATGGGATGTAGTGGCGGGGATGATGATCAGGGCATTGAATGCATGTATATGTGTGTGGCGGTGGTTTTCTGGTATCAGTGTCAATGGGTCAGGTTCGTGATGGATCATTCAGGTTAGGATGTGATGGCAACCCTGGATTAGAAGCTGCGCGTTGTGGGTGTTCATCTTTTTTTGTTGTTGTTGTGGCTGCTGTTTGTGTTATCCGCTATCACTTTTGTTGTTGTTTTCTTCTCTTTCCTCATTTACCGCACCTACCGGTTCCTATTACTTTGGCCATATGCCTGGTGGTTATTTTCCATCAGCGGTCGTTTTGGGAGGAGAATCCACATATGCACACATACATCCATCCACACACGCTCTAATCCCTTACCCACCCCTTTCGCCATTTTTCATGTACCATCTTCCTCTTCCCCGCACCATCCTATACGTCACCTCTCACCGCCATCGTTCCTACATATGTGGATTCTGGAATGTTTTGTTTTTGTTGTTGTGTTGCATTTGCCTTACCGATAGCCATTCAACTTGTCCTTTGGTGTAGCGAGGATGTAACATGGATGAGTTGAATTGTACTGTCCGCAAGGAAATCAGGGAAGAAATGCATGTCAGTTATCATTGGTTATCCTAAGATTGTTTGGTGAACCAAGATCAGATTAGGTAGAGGAATTGCTAGATGAATCCTTGCACAGGTAAAATGGGGAATGGTAAAACATAAGCTAAAGTAAGGGGGAAAGCGGATTAAGTGGTATAACACGACTTCTCGACCTTCTTCAGCAACCCTTTCAGCGTGTTACTCGACCGATTACAATTCGCTTGTAACCACGCCTCCATCTCCTTCCTAATCTCAGCCAGCTCATTACAAATCGGCAGCGCACCGTTCGGTTTGACCAAACAAGGATTAAGCAACACATCAAACAACTGATTCCAGATATCGCCCTGCCAGTATCGTTTCAGTGGCGTACTGATCTTGTACCGCTTCATCGGCGATTCCGGGACGAGAGTGACAGAATTCTCTTGGATGTACTTGCCAAAGAGCATACAATAAACGATGCCTGCAAGCCCGAAGTAATCCGTCTGGAACGTCCAAGGCTTGCCCTCTCGGATCTCGAAACAATCTCTTTCGTCCGCCGCCCAATCTGTGAGGTACTGTTGGCCAGAGGGGAATAATCGCGTATCAATTGTCCGCCCAAAATCGATAACCTTGAGACCTTTGTATGACCATCCGCCATCTCCGGAAGGCTCATACATCGCGCCCCATGCTGATGCACCGCCTGGAATTTCCTCGAGTCTTAGCAAGCAATTATCGATCTTGAGGTCCCCATGGATGAATCCTGCGGTGTGTAACCCTTCGACGAGACGGATGAGTTCGATGGAGAAGAACATAACGAGGAGTTCGTCCAGACAGGCGCCTTGTTGGGATACGCCTGCCGAAACGGCATTGTTGACGATGTTGAGAAGCATGCCTTGGGGGCAAAGGTCGAGGATGAGGAATGATTCATCAGAGTAGGCATAGAGCGCATGTGGGAGGACCAAGGAACGTCGAAGAGATAGCGAGAGGGTACTATGTAAGCGCCGGAGGACGTGATATTCCCATGTACTGCGCGGTTTGACGATTTTAATTGCGACGAGGGAGGAGCTTTCGTCGTCGTCCAAGTCGTCGTCTAGGTCAGAATCGTCGTCGTCATCTTCATCACCTTCTGTTGATATGCGTTTACCAAGATCACGAGCTTTGAATACGGAGCCGAACCCGCCTTCACCAAGCTTCTCTGTGACTGTGAACCGGTGGCCGTTAAGAGTCAACGTATAGGGAGAATCCAACCCATTGCTCGAAGCACCGCTCGCCTTCTTCAGCTTCTTCGCGGATTTCTCTAGCACATCCAATTGCCCCGATGATTGATCTCTCAGGTCATGGAACTGGGAATCGGAAGGTATCCTTGATAGCAGGGAGGATAAGACTGTCGGGTCGAAAGGGTTACACGGGTTGAAAAAGTGGAAACTTTGGCTTAAGGATAACTTCTCTGCCAAGCTGAGCGAAGCAGTTCGTTCCTCTAGGACAGTGACCTCTCGACCTTCCCGCCGCTGTTGCTGTATAGATTCCCCCTGTCCCTCCTCTTCCTCCTCTTCCTCCTCATATTCAATCTCCTGGAGCTCGGCCGCGAGCCGCTCAGCATTCATCAATGCTTCCCGCTCCCCGGTCTGTGGCGGAACGAATACACTCCCCCTCGGTGACCCACTTCCCTCTCCATTCTCATAGTACCGGTCCTTCGGGGTTGTGCTCAAGGTATACTCGCATGTGCGCTCCGTTATAGGTGTCATGACGTTGAATTGACCGAACCGGCCACCAAGGGGTGGATCACGGTAATACCTCTGGTCATCATACTCTTCGCTCCCTTCTTCATTCGCCAGAGGTGCTTCATATTGAAGCTGCTCTTCCGCTTGGTATTCCTCTTCATACTCCTCTTCAACATCCTCCTCGTTTGGCATATGCTCCTGTTCCAACTGTTCTTGAGCGAGCTCCTCTTCTTCTTCTTCACCTTCGGGTTCACGGATAGCGGTTAGTGCCGACCGGGGCCTAAGACCCACCACCGGGGTCTTATCCGTCAATGCAACAGGTGTCTGCTGAGAATCACGGAATGGTGTGAATGCGGGTGTCTTGTCGACAAACGGTGCAAAAGCAGCACTCGGAGTCTTGGGCGTGAAGGCATTTTG
This sequence comes from Macrolepiota fuliginosa MF-IS2, assembly GCA_015584085.1. NCBI lineage: Eukaryota > Fungi > Basidiomycota > Agaricomycetes > Agaricales > Agaricaceae > Macrolepiota > Macrolepiota fuliginosa. Next base: position 39,180 of record MU151095.1, on the reverse strand, counting down.
CACATGCAAGCCATTGTCGTTCTCGTTCTCCTCAGGCCGGCTGAAGACTTTGAACGGCGTCTTGGCGCTCTCGTCAACGAAGGGCGTAAACGCTCGAGGCTCAGCCGCGTCTTTCTTATGTTCCTCGGCAAAGACGTCGCGGTGGGGTACAATCTTGCTCCCATTTGTCGCTGGAGCAAAGACCTTCGAAAATACTGCCCCTGACGGCTTTTCGTCTGGAACAGAAGGTGTTTTGAGGCCGAGGCGTGGTGCATTTTCATTTTGTACAACTGGAGTTGCGATGTCTTTGGCATTAAAGGCGGGCCGGGGCGTGACCATGGGCGTCTTGTGGGCGTCTGAGTCTACGAAAGGAGTGAACTACAGAACCGTCAGAATAACTTCTAAGCGAAGGCAGAGGTCGGGCGGGCTGACCTTTGCTGCAGGTGTCACCCGGTCCGGTTGGGCATTCTCGTCGACGAATGGGCGGAAAGCTGAAAGAGATTATTTTTTAACATCAAATGTTTGGAAGCCCCGAGATCTGAACTCACTGGCTGGTGTTTTGGCGTTAGCGTTCTCGTTTTCGCGTGCGAACGTCAGGCGCGGTGGTACGATTGGTGTTACAGGCTCAATCTTCTTCACGGGTGCATGCTTGCTACCTGGGATGATCCTGGTCTTTTCTGGAGAGTTATACATCCCAAACACGTCTGCGAGTGCTTCTTTCGTGTTGATAGTGACTGTCGGTTCCGCTCCCGCCATGAGACTCCTCCTTCGGCTCATGTTCTTCGTTGTCTTAAGGCCGTCGTCGTTGAAGTCAACCTGGGCCGAAGAGACCGCTGAATAGGGCATTTCTGAGGCAGGAGGTGGACCCCATTTCTTGCCAAGAAGGCCCATTGACCGCGCTCGGGCCTCTTGTATGCTATACTCCATTCCATCGGAAAAAAGAAGGGGTAGGTTGAACCTCAGCTTCTCTTGTCGTTTTCCTGGAGCTGGAGGCGCCATCATTAGTGCATAACGAGAGGCGGCAGTAGAATTGGTGGATATGAGATTAGCGGTAGGTGCAGTAGGTGCCGGGGATGATCTTGAGGTGCCTGATGTGGCTCCGGAAACATGATTCTTGAGTGGGTTCTTCCGCAGTGCATCTTCGGCCGGATTTCCTGAGGATGATTTCGAGGCAATTCGGGAGGAAGAGGGAGGGACAGATGATGCCGTGCCGGCACGAGCTTGAAAGTCTTTGTATTTACTTTTCAGTCTTTCTAGAGGCCTCACTTGCTTCTTGATGCCTCGTCGATAGATGGTGTCCGCATCCTGTTTCCTGATATAACGAATATGAACTGGCGGCAGTGATCCGATGGATATGCAACTCACCTACCGGCCAATTCCAAAGCATTGGCATATTCCTCGTACAGTAGTGAATACGAGATTCCAATCTCATTTGTCATGAGGTACTTGTATATCGAGAGCGCTCCATGCCGTTCGCAGTGCTTCGCGTATAATGTCCAAAGCTTCAGGTAGCGCAGGTCTGCCTTGTACAAAGGATCATTCTTGAATTTTCGTGTGACCTCTTCCAATAATTGCAACAGTCCTGAATTCGGGTCGTTCTCGCCATAGCTCCTGGTTGTCCATTGCACAAATTCATGGTAGAGGGCCAAAGGGTCCTCTTCTTCATCTACTGCCGTATCTAGTTGCTTGCGGTATTGTTGACGTCGTTGTTCGCGTTCGTCTTGTATTGTTGAAGAGGATGGCTTTGACAATGAGGATGTGCGTTTCTTCATGGCAGATGGAAACGAGGTCAACCAGTCAACTTGCCAAATCTCGATCGCGTCGCGTCGTCGAAATCACATGATAACATATAACTGAGTTGAATTCCCAATTCGGGAAGGATGTGCTGATCTGCTTCCTCTCGTATTTGAAGTCGATAATGCAACTCATCTCCCAAATGCCCTCGTTGACATGATGCGATACTCCCAACTTCCCCCACGTGTGAAACGTACGTCCAGCTCGCGTCTCTCTTGACACACTCTCCCGATGCTGTTCGCAGCTGTCCCGGCGACGTCGACGCCTTCCTTCCCACATTTGTTTTTTTACACAGGGCAAATCATAATGCGCCATCAAACTAACAACAAACTGCGAGACGATAGCGAGGTCGAGAACGTCTCTGGAGCGCCTGCGCCATTGAGAGACCGAGTAGTGCACGCTGCATGCTCATGAAACCGCAACCCCTATTCTTGACGCGCCACAACTTGTTGTACTGCCTAGCGGAACTGACAGTGTACCTCCAACCCAAACTACGTAGATCTCGGCTAACTTCATCCTCGGGCCTTGGTTCGGTTTCCTTGTCTAATACCTCATACCCTTCATTACGATGCATTGATAATAAACACGTATCGCCCCACAGAACATGATGTCTTTAGCACCATTACGCTCATCTCAAATGAATGCTCTCATAGCCCGCATCTGACGCCACCAGACCCCAGGTCTCGACCATTGATTCAAGACATCGACCCGAAACAAGGCTGAGGGTGGGCAATTTGTTTGGATGGCACCAATTGATTCAATTCAGTATCTGGCGCTCACCACATTCTACCTCAATGCACCCATGCCCTTCACTTGTGGTGCAGGGACCAATTCCCTCAATTTGTAAGCCTCGATAGACACTCAAGATACGTCGAAGGTGTTGGAAGAATGAAACGTGTAACACGAAGCCTCCATCTATTCAATGTCCACGACAAAGATGTAATCGCAAGTCAAGCGTTTTTCTACATGTGTCTTGTACATCTCTCCTTTTAATACACCCTACACCCCCGTTGACAGCCAGTTGCTCATTCCTTCACTGACTCGGATGCTACTTGTACGTCTCGTCTACCTGTATGGATGTTGTGTGTGACTGATTGATGTTCTAGCCCAGAAAGTCGGCTGGTCGAGGGAGCCAGCGATCGAGGTTTAGCAGTGATATCTCGGGTGCTAGTAATGTCCCAATCATCGCGTAAGTAGGCATGTCAAAGGCAGTCAAACAATAAAGTTTACGACTATTTCTCTAGTGTTATGGGCCCCACAGGGGCCGGAAAGAGCACAGTACGTCATTCGAGGAATGGCTCGGGCGAGTAATCCCATTGCTGATCACTTTGTTAACCCCTAGTTCATCAAAGTTGCCACTGGCATAGAAAGTATTCAGATCGGCGACACTTTGGCTTCCCATACCCAAGAACTACATGCCGTTCGATTTCATAGCGAACCACGGGCGTGTGACATTATTTTTCTCGACACGCCCGGTTTCGACGATACTTACAAGACCGACACCCAGATTCTGGAGCAGATAGCAGATTGGCTACGGAAAACGTTCGCAATGTTTTCTCACCTTGTCGTCCATATACTCATGATAGCGACAGGTATGAAGCTGGAGTCAAACTATCCGGCATCCTGTACTTACATCGCATCACCGACAACCGCATAACGAATACAGCCCTGAGAAACCTGGATATGTTCCAACACCTGTGCGGTAGCAGTGCCCTTTCCAATGTTATCCTCGTCACCACCAACTGGGATCAACTCGAGACTGTCGACGATGGGATCAGGAATGAAGAGGAACTGCGAAGCAATTATTGGCAACCGCTCCTCGAGGGCGGATCGAAAATGCTGCGATTCGAATGCACGCGCTCGTCCGCGTGGAACATAGTTAACTCTTTGCCTATGGATCAAAAATCGTTGGCGATCCAACGAGAGATGGTTGATGAAAATAAGCCCTTATCGCAGACATCGGCTGCTCAGTCCATGTTCTCTTGGTTCGGCCGTGCCACCGAAACCCTCAGGACACTCATCAATCAACTTGGTGAGATGATCAGTAAATACACATCCCCAGGAGCCCGCGATGCCAAAAGGAGAGAGTTGGAATCTGTGAAGGCAGAGTTGAGGAAAATTGAGGAACAACAGTCTTTGCTTCTCCGTCCCAACTCGAATGTGACTCCGGCTTGTTCTCCCAACAAGCCGCCGCCCTCCGACAGCCATAGTTCCCCTAGACCATCACTGCGCCACTTTATCCGCGGGATGTACCCCAAGCAAGAGAGCAGCATTAGTCGACGTCTTTTTCGCAAGAAGCTCCACCCTGCCAGGACAGACTTTGAATCCATTGGGTCAAAATCACTCGAATCCTTCCACGATATTTGCGACATATATTCCTCCTGTAAGGCCACTACCGAACCAGACGCCAGTTCGTTTACTAGCGGCATTACCATGATCAACCCTGCCAGCGATGAGACTCAATTGACGGAATCGCTGGTACTAGAACCATGGCAACAGGATCCCCACAGGCCCCTATCCTGTCTTTCTTCCTCCAAAATTGATCCGCCTCCCCTACTCGGATTGGGGGCTGCGCAGGCACCCCCCCAACGTCCCTCGGCTATTGGCCCCCTGGCAATTTCGACCCAAGTGCCTTCATACACAGCACAGCGCCTATCCCCGGCTATGGTTGATCCCGTCCCTCCCATCCCTTCTCAAGGTCCACCGACTTCGACCTCTTTGACCTCGATTGGAACTGTTCAAGTCCCCGCACTTTCTACTATTTCTGTCCCTTCCTATGACCCTCGTCTCGATTCTCCTGCCAAGTCATGCTATGATGTCAGTAAATCAACGAACACCATACGGCCCGGGTCCGAGCCCCATGCAGCCCCCATACCCGACTCAATCAAACCATCTAACAAGAACAATGATGCTTGGGTTCACGACCCCGACCACCTTCACCCAAGACACCTTGAAGAATCTTGGCGGGCTTTACTCTCAAAGATCCCAACCAACTCCCTATATCGAAGTGCATTTATCAACGTTTTCAAGTCGGATGAAGACGCACAAGTGATGGTCGATTACTTGACTGTGGTACGTTCATGCCTCCCTTGAACCTGCTGGTTCCCTACTGAAATGAATGCTAGGTTCTCCGTAACACGAACATTTTATCGAATGACGGAAAACACATCCTAGACGTGCTTTGTAGCCTCGCGAAGTTGGCCCGTGTCTACCCGCTATGCTACACTCTCAAGAACATCAGGCTATCAGCCACTCAACCGCTGGCGGCAGGTGGCTACGCTGACATCTACAAGGTGCCTTATAAAGATCAAACAATGTGTATCAAAGTCCTTCGTCTCTTCGGCGACGATAGAACTCAAGCCCTAATAGTAAGTTCTTAATTCTTCTTCGATTTCTAATAGTGTGATGTTTTATTACTGTAGGAGAGCGTGAGGGAAATTTTATTATGGGCGCACGTTTCTCACGACAACGTCCTGCCGTTCTACGGGATTTATCTCGGCGAGGACGTTGGAAGACCCTGTCTTGTCTCGCCATGGATGGAGAACGGGAACCTACATGAGTACCTCGCCCACTCCAAGCCCGACGTTCCTCGGGCCCTCCTGGTGAGCGCATCACACGATTATGATTGAACACGACTGACAATCTCTGACATCTAGGTCCAGGATGTTATTGAAGGGTTGCTCTACCTGCATCAAGCGGGCGTCGTACACGGTGACCTAAAAGCGGTGGGTCTATTGTCCCATTTAAGTACAAGTAGTTAATTTTTGCGACAGCGAAATATCTTGATCTCGAGCGATAAGCGAGCGCTGATAGCTGACTTCGGAATGTCAACAGTGGCAATGACCACGAAGAGAGAAAGCTCTCCCGGTGGGGTCACAGGGTATACGATCCGTTTTACAGCACCTGAGATAATGAAGCGCAACATCAAACCAACGAAGATGTCCGATGTTTGGTCGTTTGGTTGCCTATGCCTCGAGGTATGTCCTGAATTTCTGTTATAACATTTTCCTGCCTAGTAACGACCGGAAAGGTTTTCACAGGAAAAGCCCCATTTTATTGGTATAAGTTGGACCAGTGTGTCGTGATGGCCCTTTATAAAGACGAGCAGCCAAACCAGCCACCAGGTGGAGACGATATTTTTAACGGGCTCGATGGTTGGATCCCGAACATAATGGAAGGATGTTTGAAAATTACTCCAAAGGAGAGACCACAGTGCGAGGAGATCCGGAATATTTTCGCAGAGAACGTGAATCAGCTTGATCGTTCGAAGACCCCAGCCCGAGCTATGGACAAATTGGCATTCTGGGAAGACATGAAAGCTCAGTCGGGTATTGAGCCTAACCACCGACGGGTTGAAGAACTGATGCGCAATGTGAGCTCTGGATCCTCTGGATCTATCTTCGCATAGCTGATCATGTCGCCTGTATCTTTATAGTTTCTTAGTAGCCTGCCGCGAGGAGGGTGCGAATCTCAGGAACCCCATGATGCTTCCACCCCTCCTTCTACTCCTTCTGAACAGCGGGATGTCTGCCAACGGCGGGGCCCTACTGGAAGAACCTCAGAGGACCAGGTCCCCAGTGTCCAGTGTCCATGACCATATCGATGTGTCACGTGAGTTGCACCATCGGGATACACGAAGATGCACCTAGCTAAACTATAGGCCAGAATTGATGACGGGGAACTTGTACCGGCGGGACCGCTCATAATGCATAAAAAATGTTACACGATTCACGATTTTTTCACCCACACGTTTGTCTGTTTTGATTTAATATTGGCATAGATGTTATCCGCACGCAGATCTACGACCGTCCGTATATACGGTATTACATGAAAGAGCTACAATCTTAATTACGCCTTATCGGAATAACGAGTAATCCTAATCCTACCTCGTGTGAGCTAGGTCGAAGGAGGCACGCCCTGGATTCTGTTTAAATACGCCAAAAGAGCAAGTATAGTGGCCGAAATAACAAAAAGAATGGGGCGCAGAACCGCAAACTGAACACTCGTAGCCAACGCAAGCTTGCTGCCTCGAATCGACCGCGCCTGGTTGTAGCGCCAAAAACATCAGTGCTGCGGCAGGATCGAAGTTGGTGTGTCCTGTATCCGTCAGCGAGAAAGTCATACACTGTAATCCCATGGCTTGTTGAGAACGACCGTGGTAATGAAAATCAGCAACTACGCATAAAGCGCGAGGTGAACCAGTGACAAGAACCGATGCAGTGGAACCGAAGAATATCAAACAAAGATCCCAAGAGCCGAGACAGATGCCCAGTATCAAAGCGCATTTACTAAGGTAGCCGCAGTTCATGGGGCTTAGAACGTTTCAGCGTCTCTTGTAGGTACCTACATGGCTGGCGTGGAAAACGGAGGAATTTGGTGTATCTGATCATGCTCGTTGGTGGAGGAATCGGGACATGACGTGACAATCTCCGCGGGGCGCCCTTCATTCGACGCTTGAGGAAGAGTCGTTGGCACAGATGTCATTATACTATGTCCAAATCTCGATCGCGTCGCGTCGTCGAGATCGCATGATAACATATAACTGAGTTGAATTCCTGCTTCCCTGACTCTATTATTAATTCAATAATGCGGCATCGAGCGGAAAGTACATCATGCAAACCAAGAGCGGCACATCCTCGCTATCCTCAACAGCGGTTCCTTCGGCCTGATGCAACTTTGGGAGCTGACGGATCCCGACGACCCTAAGCTGATCAACAGAAAGAAGACGTCCTACAGAGACTCCCTCCACATTACCGAGGATTACCTTGGCAGTAAAACCGATCGCTTTTTCACGGCGAACGATATCCTCCTGAAGCGAAACCACAGTGACTCCAACCCTATTGTTAATGTCCCCTGTCACTTCTTATGGCGCGACCGCCTCTTTCCTAACGTCGAATGGTCGCGGATAACAAGTATCGGGGTTCCTCCATCACGAATCCGTTTCCTGTGCCGTTTCCACCAATTCTTCTCAAGGGTGTACGGTGGCCATTCCCTACGTGCTGACGGCGCTATGTTGTTGACACGAATGGGTGTCGACTTCAACCTTATTCAGGCGCTCGGCCGTTGGTCTTCCGACACCCTCTACACTCACATACACCAACACCCTCTTATCGTTCACAAAGCACGCCACCCATGATCCCCCGTCATTAAAAATAAAAAACCCGAGTATCCTAATAGTCACTCCTTAATGACCCCGATATGCACTATCATAACCTTTCCTAATCCAACACGAGCAAGCGAGGGCAACCTGCTCGTTCATCGTACCCTACTAATGATGCATCCGCGAATGAAAGTCCCCCAAATCATCGGCACTACGTAACTCCACGAACAATAGTACGTAACTAGTAACTACATTGGCCCGGCCGGTGGCTAGCAAAAGGAATACAGCAGAGAATGGAAGGAGTCAAGGGAGGGTGGGGATGGCACAAACGGCGTTTCCGTACCGGACACTGGAGGGAGCAAGCACCTGGAGTGCGCCATCCAGTGGGCAGGGCCATACTACCCAGTCAATAAAAGGCACAGAGGCCCTAGAGACCACTCTGAAACTGTAGAACTGCAATGACAAACATGTATTATGAGATACGTGGACAGGAAACCTGATGAAAGAAAAAAAAATGAAAAAACTTGTAACTACAAGTCATGTAGAACATAACTATAATAAAGACAATATGTCAGAATTCAAAGATACCGTCACAATCCCTTAGCCCATTGTACAGGAGGTGCCGCTCGGAAGGGGATAAATTTGCGTTATCACTGATGTCACAACCATGCGCCACGGCGAGAGGACACAATTTTCACGAGCTGATGTGAATTCAGAATAATTAGTTGAGCCCGGCCCCCAAGGAAATATAAGTAAATACACATGGCCTCAGAAAAGCTGTCGGACGTTATATATAATCGACGTTGGTCTAGTCGAGCAATGACTCGGGTTTTTTCGTCCTCCTGCAAAGTTTTATGAATGTGATGATGAGAGAACATATATCACCTACTAAAAACCCAAGGACACCTAGTTGGTCTTCTAAATAGAAACCCCCGTCTCTGACCTTAACGCATGCTGCGGGGGGGCAGTTGGAAGACCGAGCTGTCCGCGATAGCGGCGGAGCGAATATTCGATGGTACAGTTGCGAAACGGATGGTTTGCATTGTACCGAGGATTAAGAATGGTGGTCTAGTAGGAAGTTTGACTTCTTTTATACGCCTGGACCAACCTCCAGAGTTTCTGAGCCATGACATCACTGGATGATGGTGATGACGTGCATAGCTTCTGATGCGCTTCGGATTCCGAGGGGCATCTCGAGCTCTAGGCCCAAGATGCAATGGTTGCGGACTGATCGAAAACCGCGTATATACAAAAAAGCGCGATCCCCCGCATCGAGATTGATATCCAGTGGTGAGAAGAGTTCTAGCACCTGGTTGTTTCTGTTAACATTTGACAGAGCGAGCATTCACAATTTCGCCCTTTGAGCTGTTTTCGAAAACCATCAGCCAACCCAGGTCACTGGTCAATCTGGACCGCGTCGCGTCCTTGAGATCACATGATCACATAAATGAGTTGAATTCCCAATTCAGGAAGGTATGCCTATAATTCTTCCCTGACTTCCGTATTTAAATTATTTATTTGATAATGCAGTATCGAGCGGAAAGTACAACAGCAGACTAAGAGCAGCACAACAAAAAGGTCAATCCGTGTCTCTTGTATTTACATGGAAGAGCATGATAGCATCAACTTCGCCCGCTACAGATTATAGCTCACACATTACCGACACTAACGAGGCTGGCGCTCGACGAAGTAACAGTAGCCTGGTCCTCGATTCTCGTATAGCCGTCGTTTCTGAAATTTATCATTTCTTTCAACATCTTGCGAATTTTATCCATCCATCCCTCCTGACCACCTCGTTCCACCTGCCCTCCGATAACGACGCTGGCTGCCCGTTTGGCTTGCGCGAGTATATAAGGCGGCAGGTTCACCATACCGACACGCTCTGATCCAAGAGTATAATCTTCTGGGCGATTGAGGAGCATGCAAGTTATACCGCTCCCATGGACTGCAAGAGGAAGCATCGCGTTGGGCTTTCGCAAAAGGTCAACTCTGGTATAAACACCGTTTTTAAGATCGACAATACTGGCTGGAGTGGAGTTGGAGGGGGCGTGCCACCGAGGCACGGGCTGCCCACTAGGATCACCCCATTTCACCAGCTGGCGAAGTCGACAATCGAGCCCACCGAGTTTCAGACTAGGGTCCTTACCCCATGTCGTCGCGTCGAGGTAAACCCAGCCATCGCAAACCAAACACGTCGTTTCTGCCACAAGTTTCAAAGCGCCGATGGTGAAGAAGTTAAACCAGAGGCGCCAAGCAGAGGCTCCTCGAGTAGCTATCATGTTAAAGTGATAGAAGTTGCCAATCAGAAAAGCGATTGCTGAGAGCAGGAGCAGACCCCGAAGCTCTTTGTGTGTGTACAAGGCATATCTGTCGCGCCGAGGGAATGGAGCCACACCAACGATCTTCGGGCCAACGATATTGAGTGCAGACGCAGCGGGCTGGGATGGAAGAGAATTGGCGATTGGTATGGCCGTGACAAGGGGCTCGAGCCTCTCGGTGCCAGGCTCCGGCAACACAGGCCTTCCAAGCCAAGGATGGCACAGAGCCACGTCGGTGTTTCTGTCAGAGCCTGCCTCTAAGCTACAGACCGCCGCGAGGGTGGCAGCGTTAAAATGACCCTGGTTTAACTCCAACAACCAACAGAGGTCTGCCCATCCGTCTCTTCCAGGAACGTCTTCTAGTCGCGCGCGACGAGCAAGTAAGCCATTCAGTCCCCTTCCGAGCATGTTGTGATTGACGAATGCGCCCAGGTCATCTCTCCGCATAGCTTCGACGATGAGGGAGTGGATCATGGGTTGAGAGTCAACGGGATCAGGGGCGGACTTCATGATAGCATGGAAGTGCAATCCCTTGTTATTCTTCTCTGCTTCATTCTGAATATTACGTCGGAACTGTCGACCAGGTTGACGATCGAGCCGGAATCCCCCTGATTGAGATTTGATCATGAGCGTCACATCATAAGCGCCGAATATCTCGGGGATTGTAAAGAGGCGCTTATTCCAGTGGCAATCTAGGGAAGTATGGTTGCATTCTTCCTTGTTGCAGAATACCACCACGTTGGCAGCCCGAGAAAAGATATCCGCAAGGCGACCCAACTCCGTATCACGGATTCTGCTATGCTCTTCGCTGTGGTCTACTCGGGGCCCCTCCGACAAGCACAGCTCGTCGATCCAAATGTACTCTTCCCAAGGTGACGCACGGGGGTTAGACGAGGGTGGGCGGAGTGTCAGAATGTAATTCTTCAATGTTTCAATGGCAACGCTCCGGCGCTCCCCAAGGGTGTATTTCCGCTGCTGTGGCGTTGAGGAATTGGAAATAGTTGATGATGATAAACCACACAGAGTACGAGCACCATCAAAGGAATAGCTGATGGCAGTATAAGGGACGGTCTGCGATGTCGGAAAATGTATCTGTTGCCAATCGAATGAACCGCCCGACCTCGAACGTACTCGAACAATGAATGAAGGCGTATATCCAGTAGGATGGAAACGAGCCGCGCCGTCACCACCTGGTGCGGCAGCAAGAATAGCTGTGTACGGTCGAGCTTGTTCCTGGAACCAAGTTGCTTTTAGGATATTCCAAGCAGAGTCGAAAGGAATGACGAAGAGAGGTGCGAATGCGATGGCGAACAACAATCTCGCCCCCTTTCCAAGACAGTGGTACCAATCAACGTTCAACTCGGGTTTCCTGACTCTACAGAAAAAGCCACAACCATCGATACCTCCCCCCTCTTGAAGAAGGCTCCTAGGTTTGGCATTTCTCCATACGAAACGAAGCGACCTGGGTACATGTATGAGGGCGTATACCACCCCGACCGCAGTAGGGAGGCCTATAGAAACGTATAGAATGGTTCGGCCAAGGAACGACAGGCCGGTGTGAGGCCCCGGGGCGGTAGGTGGAACACTCGGCGGAGGATATTGCGGGTAAGGGGGCTGGACTTGCCATAAGTCATGTATCAACTCCTGCACTTCAAAACAAAGTCAACCCCCAGCGGCAATTATGGATCTCAAGCTAAGTACTCACTGTGATAGAGCCTATGCTGGTAGCGTTTGAAAGCTACCTGAATAGCTTGTGTCGTATAAGAACGTGTTGCGAATCGCACCACGTTGGAGTGCCATTGTGCGCAGCACTACTTCCATCACAGCCCTTCTGTATGCCGCAGAGCACATCAGCCTATCTCGGTACATCAGCAGCACACTTGATAGATTCCGTAGATTGGCCAGTGTTCTGCCTTATATCTGTCCGTTGTGAAAACTCCAGCATCTGCTCTGGGACCAACACCCTGTAAACAGCGCTATATAGACCAGATGGTTGATACGACGGTGGAGGAGGTAGTAGTGACATGAATATAGAAATAGAACATGTGAAGCGCGTTTCTCCTAATTAAGAAGTGATACTGCCATTTCCCTACAAAGGACTAGCAGTGTCGTACTCAGTTGGTACATCATACATAATTTATACAGAATACGTGACGGTCGTTGAAGCGCGACGCGATGGAATATTTGTGCAATCGGAACAACATAGGGAACAGCTCAAAAGACGATATTGCATCAACAGAAACAGCCAGGCACTACAGCTCTTCTCACCACTAGGTATCGATCTCGATGCGGGATCGCAGTTTTTGCTTGTCCGCGGTTTCTGACCAGTCCGCAACCATTGGGTCTTGGGCTCAGAACTCCCCCTCGGAATCTGAAGCGCGTCAGAGGCCATGCACGTCATTGTCATCCTCCAGTGACGTCTCGCGACTCAGAAGCTCTGGGAGGTCGGTCCAGGCATATAAAAGAGGTCAAATTTCCTACTAGACTGCCATCCTCAATCCCCCTCGGCGTAATGCAAACCATCTGTTTCGCAACTGTCCCATTAGATCTTGGCTCCACCATTATCGTAGATAGTTTGGTCTTCGACGTCACCCTCTACAAGCCCGCCCTAGACCTGGCCCTCCGCTGTGCTACATCCGCCCTCTTACCCTCGACTGCTCTCGCTGTCTCCTTTGACGACGTTATCATATCCGCGCGCGATATCGTAGTGTTCCTATGCTATGATACTACAGTTGGCTTTGACCACGAGTGTTCCGCCCACGCGTTCCACATTCCCACTGCCGTTGCCGAACACTACCCCAACATTCCCATAGGAAATATCTTCCTGCCCATCGGGGTATATTCTTGAGCCCTATTTCTTCCGCCTCTGAACTGATCTTGCGCATTTTGATCTGCAGAAAGTCCTCAAACTCCCTTGCGGGGAATTCGACACTTGGAGTCCCACAAGTCGGCGGCGCGTTGTTCACACCTCGTGGATTCTACTTCATGAGATGTCTCACTGTTTGGGGACAATGCTCTACTCGTGTGGGAGAATCCCTAGGGAACACACCCCCCCAAAGGCCATTGGATTTCGCCGGGGGTCGGACAAACTGCCCCTGGCGGCGTACGTGGAGGTCAGAGATGGGAAATTTTACGGGGAGAAGGGCTTCTACTTGGAAGACAAACTGGGGGGTATCCTGGGTTTTTTAGTAGGTGATATATGCTCTCTCATCGTCATACTCACGGGACTTTGCAGGACGACAAAGAAACCCTCGTCATTATCCGACCGGACCAACGGCGACTTTTTTTGATGCCCAACACATTGATTGATGCCTTTTTAAGGCCATGTACGTTTACTTATATCTTTTGGGGATCGAGCTCAACTAATTACTTTGAATTCACATCAGCTCATGAAAATTATGAGGAGTTATTTCCTCTTTCCGTGGAGTATGGTTGCGACCTCGATGATAATACAAAATTATCCCCCTCCGAACGACGCCTCCTGCACAAAGGGCCGGGGGATCGTAATGGCATCTTTGAATCCTGACGTGTTGACTCTATTGTAGTTATATTCTGTTATATTTTATATAACTTGTAGTGATGGAAGTGCAATCCCTTGTTATTATTTTCTGCTTCATTCTGAATATTACGTCGGAACTGTTGACCAGGTTGACGATCGAGCCGGAATCCCCCTGATTGAGATTTGATCATGAGCGTCACATCATAAGCGCCGATTTTTTCGGCGCTTACAAAGAGGCGTTTATTCCAGTGGCAATCTAGGGAAGTATGGTTGCATTCTTCCTTGTTGCAGAACGCCACCACGTTGGCAGCCCGAGAAAAGGTATCTGCAAGGTGACCCAACTCCATATCGCGGACTCTGCTATGCTCTTCGCTATGGTCCACTCGAGGCCTCTCCGACAAGCACAGCTCATCGGTCCAAATGTACTCTTCCCAAGGTGACGGGTTGACGCGCGGGGGGTTAGATGCGGGTGGATAGAGCGTTAGAATGTAATTCTTCAATGCTTCAATAGCAACCTTCCGGCATTCCTCGCGAGCGCCCCTCCTAATGATACTGCCGTTTCCCTACAAAGGAAGACATTGGACTAGGCCACGGCTTGGAGGAAATATGAGACATCACATGTGTGCTCCAGAAACAGCACCTCATGAAGCTCCACGATCAGGCCTGCAGGTATAACAGAGGCAGACTGTGTGCCGGGTCTCAACCAATCTTTCTCTCTAGGACAATGCTGCCTTGGCTCCGGTTTGCAACTGCGCCCTCCACTCTTGATGACTCGGATATCCAAGTTATAGATCAGGCTACATTCGACGTCAACCCCATCGAGCCCGCCCTGTCGATGGTTTTCCACTGTGCCAAGTCTGCCCTACTATCCCCAACCAACCTTCCAGTGTTCACTCTCTCCTTCAAAGACAGTATCATTCTTCCGCGCGACATCGAGACCCTATTCAATAATATCATGATATTTGTGTTCCACGATCCTGCTGGAGATGACGACCACCATCCGACCTCCAGCGCTTATCACATTTCTACCCCCTCTCTTAGCCGGTATTCTAATATACCTGCTGGAAACGTTTTTTTTTACCCCGCGCGGTATGTCCTTAAAATCAAACTTACATCGTAGTTGAAATAATTGATTTGCAGATGGTCAAAAACCTTCCTCACGGGCATACGTACATTTGGAGTTCGCTAGACCGGCGAAGAGTCATATATGCATCATGGATCCTGACCCACGTATTGGCCCATGCACTCGAGACCATGCTTTCCCTCAGAAGCGACGTGGTTAATCAGTATGATATGCTCCGGCGAGCAAGCGCCTCCCGAGTTCCTAATCCGGTGCTACTACAACTCTCGGACTGCGTAACCATTCAATCTGGGCACTTCGATATTGAGCGAGGATGTCGCGTCGAAGACAGATTGGGAGGAATTCTTGGTTTCCTTGTGTGTGGTATATATTCCTTCAGGTGTCATGCTTAGC
This sequence comes from Macrolepiota fuliginosa MF-IS2, assembly GCA_015584085.1. Classification (NCBI taxonomy): domain Eukaryota; kingdom Fungi; phylum Basidiomycota; class Agaricomycetes; order Agaricales; family Agaricaceae; genus Macrolepiota; species Macrolepiota fuliginosa. The sequence continues at coordinate 24,016 of MU151095.1, read as the reverse complement.
GAGTTTTACAGAGCGATGACAAGACTCTGGTCATCCTGCGACCTGGCGAGAGTCGCTACTCCGACTTTTCGGATGATATGGTCAAGAGCTACCTAGATCCGCGTGCGTGAACATATTTGATTCGAGGTTCCCAATTAATTGTCGATCTAGCCCATTGGGAATGCAACTGCCCTGTCACGGGGCGGAATGCCCGCTCGAAGTGCACCAACTTCAGTCGGCATGTGATATTCTAGCGGGACACAATGAGTGTGCAGGTAATCCTCGTTCGCTCATGTTGATTTATTACGAATCGTTATCAGTAAATTGCCAGTGATATGCACTTGGAGGTGTTGAAGCGATTAGGTGTTTCTTCCTTTCGACCTACACCAGTTTCTTTATTCGTAAGCCTCCTGCCATCCGGCTTGCTGTATGATTTGAACTTGTTCTGTCCCCGGTCGCTTCTCATTGAACCCGCGTCAATATCTTATGTGCTCGATCAATAGGATAAGTTGAATGTTCTCAGGTTGTTTGGGAAATAGTTCAATAATCACTAATCAAAGTCAAGTGGATATGACAAAGGGGGAAGCCCATACTTGGGCAAAAATCTGTGAGCTGCGGTGCATGACCCTCCTCAGTGTTTCCGGAACAGTATGTCCCTCATCTCTTCCTTCCCCGCCGATGTATCCACTCTCGCTCAAAATCAGTAATTTAAATGTCTTGAATGTTGAAGACGACTAGGCCAAAAAAGTGACATCCTGACGCGGCCAGCATTTGACGTTCAACACCTTGTCGCACATGTCTCTTCATTCATTAAAATATTGTGCTAGGTTCGAATTAGGTCATCGCTGACGAAATTTTAATTGAGTCTCGCATTCATTCGCCAGTACGAAAATGTCATGCCATCAGACTGGTAGTCAGCCTAGTCGAAGAGAATAAGATTACTCAGTAACACGATCTTTGTTCCGATATCACAAGAATCAAACTCTACAGCTGTAAAAACGTTTCTCGATACATTCCATTCACAAACATAACCTTCGGCAAACTTTTCACGACCATCTTCCCAACGTGATCCACTTTATACTCTCGATCCACATTCCTCTTCAGATACACTTCTTCCACAGCCCACCCCGGCAATATTAACATCGCCATATCCTGCTTAAACTGCCACATCTTCACCATTGATACATTCGGAATCTTCAGTATACCTCCGGCCGTCGGATCGACGAGCGCCGAGCCCGAAGTAACCTTCTGTCGGCCCACAGAGGTATATGCGAGCCGAAGCACCTTGAGCAAAGGGAATTTGGTGGAAAGGTTGGTGAGAACGGCAGATGTGAGAATTTCAAGTGAGATGTCGAGGTCTTGGATGTTCTTCGAACCGACAAGGAGGAGCAGTTCGTGGAACTGGGATAAGGTGAATGTTAGACCATTGAGAGAGAGGTGGGTGAGCGTCGAGGCATGTCGGGCGAAGTAGAAGAGCGTCCCTTCAAAAAGCCCGGGATTGGATGGACCAGGGAAGGTAAGGTGGAGGCGTTGCAGGGAAGGAAGCGTGAGGTGGTATGGTGGTTGGTTGAACCAGTCTTGCGCGTTCGGGGTGAGTGTTCGAAGGTTGGTATCGGGGAGAGGGACAAAACTCCACTTGAATGAAGTCAATGTCTCCCGATGTCGAAGGAGAAACTGATTCAATGCATCGGTATGGTTCCTCGAGGGCGGGAGATATGGTTGCTCGATTTCCAAACTCTCGAGATGCGGTAGCCACCCCACCCCATCATACAAGGAAGTCAAATCCAAATCTAAAGCAGAAACAAATGACACAGCCTTCAGCGTCTTCGCATGCCTCCTTACAAGTGGTGCCAGATCCAACCGGATGGCGTATGTATCATCGTTCGGGTTCGGAAAATGCATATCAGCTCGCACAGACAGTCTCTCCAAAGCTGGCCACTCAAATCTCGGAGGAATGATGGCTTTCCATGTCGTAATTGAACCAGAGAGCGTCAAGCTCCGTAAAGTTGAAGCATACGGCGTTCCTGAGCCGAACTCAGGCAGGAGACCGACAGACCAAGCCTCCCCTGGGATGGCCTCTGGTCGTGGGTCTGGGTAATGTATCGTTAAATCCGTGAGGTTCCGGACTTCCCATAGGAATTTCTCAAAATCGGAAAGGAGTTGATCGCGGACGGTTTGTTCCCGCGTCTTTCTGCGGCTGAGGCTGAGGGACCGACGGACAGTCGGTGTTCGCGCCGCGGATGTAGGGGTGGGAATGGGTGGGGGAGGAAACTGGGATTGTGGTGCGGTAGGTGAAGTTGGGGATTGGGCTTTGGCTCTCCAATGCGACGCCACGCGCCTCACGATGGCTAGTTGGCTAATCCTCTTGGTTGCTGCTTCTAAACTGGATGCTGTGACAGCGCCTGCGATCAGATCGTCATCACTTTCTGGCAGTGGGCGGTCGGATGGTCCAAGGTGTGTTGCTGTGAATCTGAGCGAACGAACATGCGCCCGCAGCTCCTTCCTGTCATTGGACCCAACGACGCGTCAGTCCAGCTGTAATGGTGCAAAGAATAGAAAGACTCACGGAAGACCCAAACACTTTGCCGTGTCCTCGCTCCCAACACCCACTAACCTCCCAATCTCGACCTCTCGATATCGCAGAGCCATAGAGATGCGATACAATGGCCGGTTGACGGCGTACATCCCGCGTACTTGTTCATCCGTCAGGAAGCGGCATACGTAGCGCCATAAATGATCCGGGAGTTGGGGTGGTTGGGATTTCTTCCTTAACATTATTGAGTTGCTGAGGGTGATCTACCCTTTGAGTAAATGAGAGGAGAGGAGAGGTTTGAGAAGCGACTAGGACGGAAATAAGAGCCAGGCAGAAATACAACGGAGGTGAGATGTTGGCACGTTTATAGACAAGATCCTGAGACGCTTTGGTAAAGCGACTGCCGAAGCCAACCAGGATGTTCCTGGCTTGTTCGTCGTCGGGTCGATGAATGACGTGTAGTTTCTGGGTGACGGCAAAGGAATAGAAACGGTGAAGTGATTGTTTTGGGCCATTGGTGGATGGGGGAAATTTGGTGCAGGCTGGTCATGTTGATTGATTTGTGATTGTGATGTATGATGATGATCGGTATGACGCGCTCAATGGGCTACGCCTAAACTACGGTCTATATGTATCTTCGACACTTCCATAATATATACATAGGTAGGGGCCCATCAGGCTGCCGGCGGATTTCGCGACAGAGCGTGATGAGGATAAGTAGGACAATGCTAGACATGGTCGATGGAAGAAGCCAGGACTCAGGAAGAGTATCAACCAATCAATTCAGCCTATGATGCGAGCATGCTGACAATCAAAGGATGCAACTTGATTCTCCTGGTTTTGTAATTTTTGAATCAAAAGGCGAACGACACCCGCCATTTTGCGCGTTCGTGAATAAAAAAGAACGGGCAGACAATATTTTCTCTTACTGGAAAGCAAATGTAATGAGAAATTAGGATCATGCTTATCATACATAGACATAGCTTCCAGTGCTAGTGTGTACAAACGTAAGGATATAAATATCACAGCGAAGCGCCTGTCCAAAAAGGCCCAAAGAAACCAAGTCCCAAAAGTATGGTATTATAGATAGATAAAACAACGAACCGTGACAGCCGTCCTTCTGAATTAGCTGCCAGGCGAGTTATCAGCGTCGTTGTACAGACCTGCACCGATTTCCAGTATTCCGTCCATAACCTACAGCCTCACCGTACCCCACCCATTCGATTCTTGATCAACCCACCCAAGCTACTCATAACACTACTCGAAATCGCCCGATTCGGTATAGGCCCGTCAGTGACTGGAGATAGCTCTGTGGGTATATTCAGTCCACCGCCGAGTCCGTTCGACTGTAAAGGTCTGTTGGTCAGTCAAGAATAATAATAAAAGCAGTGAAAAGAGGGGATAAATAGGGTAAAGTCAAACGGGACAGAACGCACCCCAAGAAACTCGAATCCACCCAATTGACTTGACTGACTCCCCGCGCCAGCGAAGAGGTTAATCTTGCGCCTCTTGGGCTTTTGCACCGGGTCTACGCCTATATTCTCTCGATTTTGATCTTCAGTCGCACGATCGTGATCACCCCCGCGTGTAGACCCAGCGCCGGCTCGAGATGTTGTTTTTGCTTTCTTCCCCGGTTTTTCAGATCCGCGTTCATTGTCAGGGTCGGCTGACGCCTTGCGCTTGCGTTGAGTTGGAGCCTTTGGGGGAGGTGCTTCGGTATTGGACACTTCAACCGGTTTGGTGTTGGCCTTCGGTTTCAATTTTGCGGGCTCCTTATCCTGTCCTTTCCCTTTCTCCTTCCCCTTGCCCTTTGCGTTTGTTTTCATAGGGGGGTCTTCCGCCTCACTTCCGCCCTCCTCGTCTTCCTCGACCACAGGAGACATCCTCCTCGATTTCTTCGCAGCTTTCTTAGCCGCAGCAGGGGGTGGGGGTGCAGAAGCTTCTCGAATTTGATCTATTTCGTTTTCAGACGCGTTACTAGATCCCTTTTTCCGTCTACCGCGTTTCTTCGGTGCGTTATGTTCGGCTCCTTCCGCCTCGGCGTCAATTTCGACCTCGGAGTCGGTAACGGTAACAGGTGTAGGTTTCTTCTTCGACCTCGAAGGGGTCGGTTTTGCGGGTGGTTGGGGTGGGGGTTTAGTAGAGATCTGGGATCTGAGTTGTGAGAGTTCTTTGTGAAGGGAGTTTAGTTTTGTCTTGGTTTCTTCGAGTTCGGTTTGATATGATTCTGCTGTTTGCTGTTTGTTTAGATCAGTATTAGTGAGATGTTCTGAGACAGTGAGAATGGTAACGGACCTGCCACTCGAGAGTAGTCTCTTTCATCCGTTCGACACGCTTCCTCTCCTTCTCAAGCGCTTTCGTGTTCTCGTCACCAGCTTCATCGAGCCTATCACGGAGCTCTTTCACTTCGACCTCTAACTCGATTTTCCGTTTCCGCAGGGTATCGAGTTCGGCTTCGCCTTTATTTTCTAGGCGTTGCCATTTGTCCAACTGGCGTTGGAGGTCGTGGTTCTTTCGTTTGAGTTCATCGTTGATGCTTTCAAGTTCTGAGCGGGAAGATTGGGCACCCTCGAGTTGAAGGGTTATACGTTCTAGTTTGGACAAGGTTGATGCTAGTGAAGCTTGCAGGTGGGCGTGTTCTTCACGTACTTTGCCTACATCTTTCTGACATAGCAATATTATGAGAGAACCGTCGAGAATACAAATAGAATACAAGACTCACATCGGCGACGTCTCGTTCAGAGTTCAGGTCTGCGATCTCCACATCCTTCAGCCGTAACTGTGCAATAAGCTGAGCAAATCTCTTCTTTAGCTCGACTGCCAACTCTTTTCTCTCCTCAATCATTCTCTCATTCTCATCCTCCAATTCAACAATCCTCTCCTCCAACTCGCGCTCGCTAGCATGAAACATCGTGATCCGGAAGTCTCGCTGCAGCCTCAATAACTTCTCCTTCCGCAGTGCTTTCTGCTCATTCAACACGTTTAACCGTTCAGACTCGAGTTCTGACACGGTGCGTAGTTGGACGTAACGATAGCACGCGAGGAGGTCCTCTGTCTCTTCTCGCCAATGACTTTCGTGTTCATGCCACTGTTTCTGGATTTCCAGTACGGCTTCCTTTGAACGATCAACTTCTACTGAGACTTGTTCTGAGAGTTTTTTGTTTGTGTGTTCGAGGGTACGGTTGCGTCGGACAAGGTCGTCGATCTGCGCCTGGTTTGCTGCTTCCAGCGAGGGCGGGGCATCTGACCGCCGAAAGCTTGTCATGAGCCTGTATATTTGTTTGTCAGATGAAGATGAGTCTGATACACCGAAAGCGACGATGACATACCTCGTTGAATGAACGTTTACTCGATCAATTGAACGCGATCACTGATGGTCCATGGACCGTGGCGTCGTGGTGCACGTGATCTCCACTCATGATGTCAGTCCACACGACTTCCTCGACCGGATTTTGAGACCAGCTTCATAGTTTGCGTCTGACGTCAAGACTCGACTGTTGGAGCGCTAAACTTGAAGATATTGACTCGAAACAGGTGTTGAATGACGAGGCATGAGCCCCGAGGCCTGCGACGCTGAATGAGAATAGGCCAGTGGTGAGTGGCTTGTTCTTACTATTTGATGTTTCAGTAATAGCAGCAACTCAACCTACCCGACATTACTTAGGTTCCTGGAAAGAAGGTTTCGAGAAATCTGTCTTAGGAGTCGATATTTAGAGGAATGAGGGGCCTTTCTCTCCAAGATGGGCGCTCCTGTGATCATGAAGCGCCTGCTTTGAATTTCCGTCGTTAGCGGCTGAAAAGCGCCCACCACGCACTGCCCACGTTTCCTCCATAACGAGTCTCACTGGCTTCGTCAGTACTCATAATCATCACAGATGCTCAATGCACCCTTAGCCGCTGCGTAGCTGAAACTTGTGACACGAAATTGGGGATGTTTGCCCCCGGACTCACGTTCCGGGCCATGAGGAATAACGAGGCGGAGGAAGCATTTGTAGGGTTTTTATATCCACATGTCCTTCGCATTCATACTCTGTCCCCTCCAATCCGTCCTACATTTCCATTGACCACCAGCTGGCTATTCTTCCGTCAATGTCATCTGTATGTCCACCAGTGCGAATATAGCATGCAAAACTAATTGGTATCCTAGTCAGGACAATTGATCAGTTTACAAGATTCATCCACCCCGCCGAACCAGCAGTCGGGCGACTCCCAAAATGGGCATTCTGGGTTCCTCTCTGATAATAGTGACATCCCAATCGTTGCGTGAGTGTGCGAGCCAAACTTGGCAGTTAAGCCCAATAAGGTTGACAATTATGTACCTAGTGTTATGGGCCCTACGGGCGCCGGAAAGAGCGCAGTACGTTGATCGAGTAACGACCTAGGTAAAGAATCCTGTTGCTAATTACCATCCAGTTCATCAAAATCATCACTGGGGCGGAAAACATACGGATCGGCGACACTTTGACTTCTTGCACCCAAGATCTACAAGTCGTTCAGTGTCATAGCCCATCGTGGGGACGTGACATTCGTTTTCTTGACACTCCTGGCTTTGACGACACTTACAAGACTGATGCGCACATCCTGGCGCAGATAGCCGATTGGTTACGAGAAACGTTCGGAAATTTTCCTCACTTTATTATCCACATACTAACTATTGCGGTAGATATGAAGCTGGTGTGAAACTATCTGGTATCCTATACCTTCATCGTATAACGGACAACCGCATGACGAACACACTCCTGCGGAACCAAGAAATGTTTCAAAATCTGTGCGGTAGCAGTGCCCTTTCCAATGTTATGCTCGTCACCACTCACTGGGATCAACTCGAGACTACCGACCAGGGAATAAAGAACGAGGAGGAGTTGCGCAGCAATTACTGGCAACCACTCCTCGACGGCGGATCGCAGATGCTGCGATTTGAACACACGTGTTCTTCTGCGTGGAACATCATAAGTTCTTTGCCGATGACCCGAAAGCCATTGGAGATTCAACGAGAAATGGTCGACGAAAAGAAGCCTCTTTCGGAAACATTGGCCGCTCGGTCCATGTTTTCTTGGTTTCACCGCGTCACCAAAAACCTCGAGCAACTCATCCGGCGTATCAAGGAAATCGCATTATCCCCTGGGATCACCGACGCCGAGAAGAGACGTTTGGAATCTGAAAGGGCAAGGGTACACACGAATTTGAAGGACATCGAAGAACAACACTCCCTGATTTTCCAACGCAGTTCCCGCATGGCTTCAGATCGTCCTTGCAATGAGTCATCATCGCTTGGCGATTCTAATTCTCCTGCATCATCATCGCACTCTCTCATTCGCAAGATATCCGTCAAGCAAGAGAGTAGGATCAGACGCCTTTTCCCCAGGAAATCTCGTCGTGCCACTGAGACTGACGCCAGAATAACTGAGCCGAAATCCCACAAACCCATCCGTGCTCTCTCTGATGGTGCAGTCCACGATATTCCCAGCATGAACTCCTTTAGTCAGGCTGCTACTGGGGTGGTCAACACTGGCCGGCCAGTTAGTAGCACCATCAAAGCTGCCAACGGTGGGGCTCGATCGAAGGAACTCCTGGCACCAGGTTCATTGCCACAGGATCTCGACATGTCTACATCCCCTCTCCATTCATCTCCGACGAGTAGTACCCGCGCCTTGGGGGTTGCGCAGGCGCTCTCCGAGCGTTCTTCGGCTATCAAGACCTTAACAGTTTCTATACAGGAGCCTTCTAACACGGCACAACATCCACCCCCAACTACGCTTGATCTTATCCCCTCTCAAGATTCACCGACTTCGATTTCTTCCTCTTTGACCTCGACTAGAACTGTTCAAGTTCCTGCACTTATTGATACTTCTGCTCTTTCCCACAACCCTCGTCCCGATTTTCCTGTCGAGCCGTACGTCTATAACCCAACAAACACCAACCCGCCCAGATCCGGGCCTCATGCAGCCCCCATATCCAGCTCGATCACATTACCCAGCAAGGACCGTGATACTCGGATTCATGATCCCGATCACCTTCACTTACCGCACCTTAAAGAACTTTTGCGAGCCCTACCTTCAAAGATCTCATCCAAATCCCTTAATCAAAATGCATTTGTTATCAAATCGGACGAAGATGCACAAGTGATGGTTGATTATTTGACTGAAGTATGTTCACCCCTCCTTCAAACCTGTTGATGCTCTACTAAGATGATGTCAGGTTCTTCGTAACACGGATATTCTGTCGAAGGATGGAAAACGCATTCTCAACATGCTTTGCAGCATCACAAAGTCAGCCCGCGTCTATCCGCGATGTTACACTCTCAAGAACCTCAAAATATCAGATGCTCAGCCCCTGGCGGGAGGGGGCTTTGCTGATATCTACAAGGTATCTTATAAAAAGGAAATCATGTGTGTCAAGGTCTTTCGTCTTTTCAAGAAGGAGGACCAAACTCAGGCCCTGGTGGTGAGTCCCCTATTTCTTCTTCATGCTCTGCTAGTGACATAACAATACTTCGTTCTCACAGGATAGTGTGAAGGAAATGCTATTGTGGGCAAATGCCTCGCATGACAACGTGCTGCCGTTCTATGGCATCTACCGCGACGAGGCGGCCGGAAGACCTTGTCTTGTCTCACCATGGATGGAGAATGGGAACTTGCATGAATACCTCAAACGTCATCCCGACGCCCCTCGAGCCCTTCTGGTGAGCATACTGCATAATTGTGATCGAGTATAACTGACGAAGTTCGATGCCTAGGTCCAGGACGTCGCTGAAGGCCTGCACTACCTACATCAAGCGAGCATCGTACATGGAGACTTGAAAGCGGTATGTGACTTGTTCTACCCCAGTCTAAATTAATAATGTGTGCGATAGCAAAATATCTTGGTCTCGGATGATGGGCGGGCGCTGATAGCTGACTTTGGACTGTCAACGGTCGCAATGACCACGAGGAGAGCCTCCCCCAATACAGTTGCAGGCTGTACCACCCGTTTCACAGCACTCGAGATTGTATTGAACAAGGATGGGCGTGTCAAACCAACGAAGGCATCCGATATTTGGTCGTTCGGCTGCCTCTGCCTCGAAGTACGTCTCGGGCTTCTCTTTGAATGCTTAATTAGTAAATAACCCCCGGAAAGGCTTTTACAGGGAAAACGCCGTATTATCGGTGCAGGACAGATGTGCAGGTCGTTATGGCTCTCCAGAAAGAAGAGAAGCCGGACCAACCACGAGATGGAGATGATATTTGTGGCACACTTGAAGGTTGGATCTCTGACATGATGAAAGGCTGTTGGGCAACCGATCCAAAGGAAAGACCAAGCTGCGAGAAAATCCGGAATACTCTCGTCACGAACGGGAACCAGCCTGACGTACGTCCAAAGACACCCATCCGAGCCAAGGACAAACCAGTGTTCCGGAGGGACATGGAGGATCAGTTAGGTATGGAGCCCGACTACAGACGTGTGGAAGAGCTTATACGTGATGTAAGTGCTGAGCCCTCTAGTTTTGCCCCCATGCAGTTGATGAGAACCGCCCGTGCTGTTATAGTTTCTTGGTAGCCATGTGCGAGGACCCGTTGATTTCGATCAGGAACCTCGTGACATATCCACCCCTCCCACCCCCATTTCAAACAGTTGTACTATTTCTGGGGATGAAACCCGATTGAAGGAACCACAAAGGGCATCACAGACATTGTACCCGGAGAGTTCCCAGTGCCTAATGCCAAGGCCATGTCGACGCGTTACGTGAGTACCACTTCCTCTGGTTCATGTAGCTAGAAGCTTCCCAGACTCTGAAGACGCACATATAGGACCTAAGAGCGCGGAGGGGCTCATTGATCGAGAAGATGACTCATAACGGATACTGTACAGTAGCCCTAGTTTCCTTCAAACTCACCAGACCTGTATGTTATAATATCGTTAGGGGATTCGGTGACATCCAATATCTGCGTCTGCTAAAGTTAGTTTCAATGGTACTGTATAGTTATTGCCCACAAGTCGACCTTTGAGCTAACCTTGACCTTGATGCGGAAGGACCAGAACAGTTTGCCAGTTAGACGGTTCAGTTCACCAACCCCAGAATGTAAAATCATAACAGAAGTGAACGATAGGGGTGCCAGGATAATCACAGAAAGATCAAGTGTGTTGGGTTCGGTGACCAGACTAACAGAGCATTGATATCCTTCTACTATTTCTTCCCCTTTGGCGCGAGTCGGGAGTGGATAACGCGCCCAAGGTCCCCCTGAGGTCATGGTTTCCTACCAATGGGGCTTCCTCCAGGGAGATTCAGCCAACGACAGACGAACTTGGACGCAGGGGGAGGTTCGTTTTCACTGGCATTGTGGACATGTGCCATGGTCGGGATCGATTGTCTCAATGACTTACTCTGCCCGCGGAACGCAAGCGCACGATAGCAGCCGAACAATGGAGACTCGCCTCCGCCCCGGACTGTCAGACCAGTCTCTAACGACGGATGATTTTTAAGATGGGCGAGTGAGCGGCACGGCTGAGGGAACGTGAGGAGAACTGTTTTATTTGGAGGATTCGGGATTCACCGTACTTAAAGCTTAAATAATGTGTACGTTACGAACAGGATTGAAATCGATTAGGTCACATTCCCCTGACCATGCTATAGACTCTGCAGCAGCATCGTCGCCTAACCTTGCTCGTCTTTCGACGTCCCATGATGGGAACGACCACGCGGCACAGGATGTCATTCGCATACTCGAGGGCATTGCTGACCTAAGAGATGTGGATACAATGATTACCAGCAATGCTTCTAAACTAGTATGTGGACCATGTTTAACTAGTGAAATCAACTACGGATATGTATTCACTGATAATCTCGGGCTAGTGAAAACGGGTGGGTCACAAACAAGGCCTGTCTGTTCGTTGTCAGCGTCGTGGTTCTTGTCCAGCCCGGTGACCCACCTCGGGGCTTCTCATTGGTTTCCATAATGCCACGACACCCACCATCCACAAACATTCAAATACTATGCTCCACCCCACCTTTGCGCTCCCCCCTGCTTTGCGCTTTTCCCCTTCCCATAAATATTTTGATTTAAAAATTTTACCATGTATTCTTA